>PVKZ01002712.1:43368-195455 GCA_004027375.1 Macroglossus sobrinus | reverse complement strand
TAAGGGGGGTGGAGAGGGTTTCTTCTTCTTAAGCACTGTTTCTATTAAAAAACAAAACAAAACAAAACCGCTTTCTACCTCCTGCAGCAAAGACTGCAGTGCCCGCTGTGAGCTACCATGCGCTGTCCTCGTTAGAGGCCAGAATTTCTCGGTAATAGTGTAAATTATGGTGGTGCAGGGTAGGCGATTATTGAATCTGGATCCGAGAGTCCAGGACTGTAGACCGAAGCTTTTTAGAAATCCTGGTTTGAGGAAGTCTGGGATTCGCTTCTCTTTATGATCTTACAGGTTCCTTTTCTTCCTTGGTGAACCTTCTCCGGGAGCCACCGTCAAGTGCGCCTCACCACCGATGACCACAAGGGGGAGCGCGGTGCTCTTCTTCTTTCCACTTGCGCTCCAGCGCGAACCTCCTTTCCGACCCCTGGGAGAGCCCGAGAGGCCCTCGCAGAAGACGAGGGTCCCTCTTTCCATGCTTTATGCGTTTAGGGGGTGGAAATAGTGTACCTTTGGCATACCAAACGGCCCCTCCCTCTTCATTTGCGTGCTCATTCTTTATCCCTTGTCACATCCAAAAGTGAGGGAACTCTCAGTAGTTATTTTCATGAATTGGAGAACAGAAAATTTAAAAAATACTTATTTTCTACTATTCCAGGACATCAAATGGTTTTCTCCAAAATATCTCAGTTCTTAAGGCTGAATTGAAGATATGTTAATACTTTCAGAAAACCTGAGGTCTAGAAGCCAGAGCCTCAGTTCCCTCCCCACGTGTGGCCTTGTGGGGGATGTCAGGAGCCTCTTCTCTAAGCAGACTATTTGCCTTGCTTGGTGATACCAAGCACAATACATCTGAAAGTGAGGGATTCCGCTGTGAGAGAAACTATTCAACATTAGGAATGGCCACTATTCTTAATTCTTAACGATAAGAATGCCATATTACATGTGGAAGGTGGATGACAGAAAAAAATCAAAATAGGGTTTTTAAAAATGTCCTTAGCTATTAACAAAACCACTGCTCAGAAGGGGTTAGGTATAGCAGCAGCTTCCTGTTCGTTTCTGATGACAATACACTCAGGAAAGATAAGACGCTGGAAATTATCCCTGCCAGTTTTTTCTTTTACCTCTCTGTCTATCCTCAAGTGTGTTGGAGGAGCTAATTGACTATAAGCAAGGGACCAGTTTAAAATGAGCACACAGAAGAACTATTTTAGTAAAGTTGCCCAAAGACATTCTTATCAATGGAATAAAACAAGAAAGAGAGAATTTTGAAGAGCTCTTTCCCCAGGGCTGTGGGTGTGACTCACCTCCCTGTTAGGTGCTCCTGAAGAGTCTCTGATTAACAGAGTGAGGAAGCGTAGGGTCGAGGGGGGAGTCTGCTAATTCTTAAAGAACAAGCAAAGAATTCACAAGAGACTTGAGGAAGCTTTTGTGATTAGAGTCTTCATACATACATGTTTGAAGTGGAATGACACAAGGATTGGCAGTAATGGGAGAGAATGACACTAGCCGGAGAGAGTCCCTTTACTGCCCTGGGACTGAGTTTCCTCCTAAGTAAAGTGAGTCTCTTGTGCTTCCACATGAAAGACAAGAACCAGCTCACCAGCATGTTTTCCTGTCCACTTCAGCTGCCAGGAAACTCAAGTCAAATTCAAAGCTTTAAGGAACTCTGCAGGACTCTTGGCTTGATATCTTGATACCATTTTCCTTCCTTGTTTTGACCTTCTAACTTTTATTTTCCCTGATCTTAGTGTTTTATTATTTTTCATACTTAACTTTTTATTATAGACTTTTTTTTTTACAGTGTACCTGTAATCTTTTGTGTAATGAGCATAGTATTTACAAAATAGTAAATTGTGTGGTGAGTCACCCCA
Organism: Macroglossus sobrinus; assembly: GCA_004027375.1. NCBI lineage: Eukaryota > Metazoa > Chordata > Mammalia > Chiroptera > Pteropodidae > Macroglossus > Macroglossus sobrinus. Next base: position 193,587 of record PVKZ01002712.1, on the reverse strand, counting down.
TGATAAGTTCCAGTGGCCCTTCCAGTACTGATGATCTGTAATTCTAAGGGGAAGCATCAGTTCAAGTGTCTGGAAGGTATCTGGTTAGTATAAAAGAAGGCTCTTCTACTGAGGGCCCTAACACTTTAGGAACTTCAGGATGCCTGGTCAGTATGTTCTCCTACATTACCTGGATGTGCCTATAAAGAAAGCAGCACTTTGTGCTGGTGGATAGGAAGACAGATTTTCTATGGGGATTTTTAGACTTAACCTGTCTTGTCTGTCTGAGGCAGGGCTTAGAAATCTGAAGCTGTATTAGAAACTCCAAGGATTTTGATGTGGGTGGTACCAAGTCACACTTAGATATAAGAAAGTGTGAGGTAACGTATATATGTTTTTCAGGGGTTGGGGGGAGCTGATAGAAGGTAATTGATGCCTCATCTTTTTAATCCATATGGTCATCTTAACTTTTTATTATATAAAGTACCTAAATAGGGCTTCAATTACTTTATGCGTGTTTTTATACAAATTGATCATATTTATAAGATTATATATACTTAAAGGCATACTCCTACTTTGAGCAAATGAAAAGCTTTAGAAAAATATATTAAGTAAACATCAATTACTCAACAGTTATTCATTTTCAAATTATCTCATCCCTTTACCAAAGGACCCATTGTGGGTTCCATTAAACGTCCACATGTGACTCATTTTGATCAGGACTTTCCCAGTAGTACCTCTGCTCTGTAAAGCAGAAGAGATACGCAGATGTTCCAGAGTTGATCACTTTAGATTTGGTTCTGATTTGTGCCACGAAGACCAATAAGAAATTGGTGGTATACATTTTAAAGTCAGTGGTAATAGTTTCGGTAATTATTATCTGTTCCTGAACATAAAGGAGGTTTAGGGCTTCTGGAATCCATAACAATGGAACAATTTGTTACTTTGCTCTAAGTCAGACCTTGCTTATACGTGACTAAAAATAGCCCGTTTTGAGTTTTCATTGGCCAGATGCTGCTAGTTCCTTTGAACAAAGTGATGCTACCTAACATTTTTTCAGACTTCCAGGATACTATTCAAGGGGACTTCTTCATGCCATACTCCAAGATAATGAAGACTTAGACTATAGGGCCACAAGATTTGCTTTCTCCTCTGAGAAGGGTGGTGGGTGGGTGGGGGTCCCATTAATTCATTCTGTCAGGAGTGGATTTGTTTTCTAAAGTAGAGGTAACCTTTGGGGGTCTCTGTGTTTTCTCATCACAAGAGATCACATTTACTCCTTACCGTAATCTTTGAGGTGGGCACTAATGTTAGCACCATTCTACAGATGAGAAAATTGAGGCATGGAGGAGGGGGGATGTAAGTTGCCCTGTGCTGAATTGGTGGTGGAGCCAGCATATGACCAGGTATGCTGACTCCAGAACTCACCCTCCTAACTACAGCCCTGGGCTGCATCACAGAGTTATCAAGCTGGTCTGGAGTGATAGAGATAGGAATATAGATAAAAATCTAGATAAAGGATATAGGAAACTAGATCTATAGCTATGGGCAAGTATTGAGTTGATTATGAGTTATATGGTCAAAAAGAGTCCTTTGCTTGATAAAACTAGATAATTGGCACAATACTTTTCTCTTTGGGAAGACTGGCCCAACAATGATTTCTGCTAAGTGCTTTTGCTATGCAAACTTTCAGGTAGTCTTTTTGTTGTTGTTTGTTTGTTTTTTTACTACCTTTGGTTATATGTCTGTTAAGAATTTATTTGTTTTCTGTCTCGGTTAATTTGTCCTATTTGGGAATGAAAAATTTTAATGTAAAAAGTTGATGATGTTGGGTGACCAACAAGTGTGAAGTTCAAAGAGCTCAAAATAAAAAAAGAAAACGTGACGGAAAGACAGTGTTGAGATTTGAAGACATCTATTAAACAGCACTGCTCTTTCCTGCCCTTTTAATCATTGAGAAATAAGGCAAAAGAGGAAGACGTGTGGAGACTACATGTATTACAGATAAAATGGGTTCTGGAGAATGGGGGTCTTTGCAACAGGTGGGTTTCCCAATGTGCCCCCTGCACAATAATGGGCAGCACTGGCCTGAGACAGGGCCTCTCCACTCCAGTGGCTGAGCTGTCCATGGAGAGCTTAGCACATGGAGGAGCCTGTTCAGCTAAGTGGGAGGGCTGGCTCCTCTGCCTGGGTTATCTTCCCAGGTGCTCCAATGAGATGGACCATGCCATCCCTCCAGCATCAAAAGGAGGGAGGGGTCTGAGTGTGGCCAGGAGTATGACTCCAAGGGAGGCGGAGGAAACACCAGGAGCAGGGAGGGAGCATTCACCTAACAAATTGAAAGGGGAATTAAAGCCTTAGTTCTGCCTCTCTTTGGGAAGTAATTTGATATTTGTATTTAGTGTCTATAACGATGCCAGCAGATCAGTAAATTAACTTACTTTTGTTCTGTTTAAACTTTTAGATTCTTGACTATCAGAACACCGTCTTTTTTGGTGGAGACTGTATATCCATGATCGATTACCTCTTTTGGCCCTGGTTTGAGCGGCTGGATGTATACGGAATAGCTGAGTAAGACATTTGACCACATGGTCATGAGTTCCTGGGGTCGTCCTGGGTGACAGTGGTTGAGATGGTCTGTGTGCCATTTATCTTCCTTCGAACATGTTTCATGATGCATTTTGAACAAGGAGGTTTTACATTTTCTTGTTCAAAATGAATCTGTGCTCTTCTGCCACTGTGGACCCAAACTTTCTCCATATTTCTGCTAATAAGACCCTGCATCCAAAAGCCTCCCATGGTGCTTCAGAGCTGCCATCCTCACCCTCCATCCTAACTCAGGCCAGTGGTGAAAGCAGACAGAGGGACTCAGTCACAGAGTTTTAGTGACTTGTCTGCAGCTCCCTCGGTGGCCTTGCACCTGGCCTTGCCAGGTCACTAAGTGGACACTGTACACCATCCGCTCACATTTTAGTTCCCTGAGGAATCTCCCTAGATAGGAATATCCTTAAAACACAAATGATTTTAAAAGCAATATTTGCTCGATGTTCCAACAAATGAAATAGCCACCCACATCCCATGGAAGTATAGGAATATTTAAAGTAGAAGAAATTGCCTGGGAGACTCAGGGAGATCATGTAGGGTCCCCAGGCAGAACACACGCCTTTTTCCCACAACACGCAGAGGAGACGCTGAACTTATGCTGTGCTGGCACCAGCTCTCATCACACCCTGTCGCATGGTGGGTGCTGGACACTTCTCAGATCTGGGACTCCGGTCCTGCAGAGCCAGAACTGCGTCTGGACCCTCAGGATGCACAGTCTGCCCGGGAGACATCTGAGCTTTCCACTTCAGCTGTCTCTGAAGGCAGATCAGATCAAACATATTTGGATATTTTAAACTAGGTTTCAACATGAACATCACAAAAACCTGTCTTCTCTAGGGACAGAGTATTGGGCCACAGATTAGGGAATCTGCTCCTGGATTTCCCATCCAGAGCAAGTCACTTGACTTATCCTAGACCTAAACTTTCTGATCCATCTTTGAGTGGGCCCTGTCAGCTCCATTATTTCAATGTAAAATCTGAGAATGACAGAAGAACGTTTCTTTCAGGAGGTTGTCTTTTTGTTGGTAAACAGTGAGGCAGAGGCATCTAATTTCCCCCAGAGCAATCAATCCATAGGTATTTCAACTGTGTTGTTAAAATCGACAACTTCTACAATTCAAAAGCACACGCAGGTATTCCAAAAATAAGATTTTCCTTCAGTAAATGATCGTGTTCAGTTGATAGTAAGGTCACTAAGATAACTTTATTACCCAAAGAAACCCATTTTTCCTATCCCAAAAAACCTAGAAGGTGACATGTGCCACTGCTCCCGATGCCTTCCCCTTCAGATGAGCTAACACTCCTTTCCTGTCCTGCAGCTGTGTGAACCACACCCCAGCACTTCGGCTCTGGATATCAGCCATGAAGCAGGACCCTGCAGTGTGTTCTCTTATCATAGATAAGAACATTTTTCTGGGTTTCTTGAATCTCTATTTTCAGAACCACCCTGATGCCTTTGACTATGGGCTGAGTTGCTGAGCTTCACAGTCCGTCCCTTCACCATCCAGAATTCCCGTCATGATTCTGTCAGGAATTGTTTTGCTGGGCCATTCATTCTCTGTTCATTTTCTTTGAGGTCCCCAATAAACATGGAGACAGAAAAAATGCAGTCTTTCTGATAACCACTTGTATGACTCCGCTAGCTCATAGCTTCTAAGGATCCTCTAGAAAGCTAGTGCCTGCTGCTCATGTCTAGGCACATTTTGGGAGCCTGCATGCCTCCCAGCCACTTGGCCTTGGACTCAGTTTGCCCTCTAGGCTATTGATGCTGATGTTGAAGTTCAAGGTCTATCCAGCATTGACTTTTGTCACTATAGGGTGGCACCATCCACAACATCCCTGGTGGGAGGAAAGCCAGAGAAGAGAAGGAAAAAGAAAACACTTCAAGTTCAAATACTCTCCACTTGGCAAAGGAAAGCTGCAGTCCACGTGGCCGTGCATGAGTATCATTCTTGTTCAAACATTGGCCGTGGGCCTGGGAGACGCTGAGGGTCTTATGACTGAAAGAATTCCAAAGCAGGAAGTGAGACACCCGTTATCACCCTGGACTAACTGCGTCAGAATTTCACTGGTGCTGTTTGGGCTCAGGATGGCTCGCAAAATGTTCTATAGCCGACATCCTGCCTTAAAAAAAATACACACGCCCCAAACCCAGTAACAGGCAAAGGTCACTCTGTTAGATTTGCGTCATATACTCTTTTAATTCATCTCAACAAATGCCTCTGGTTGCCTTGTGTGTACCAAACCCTGGGTTATGTGCAGGATAAATGTGACAAAGATGACAAAGACACAAGAGCCCCTGATTCTCCCACTCATCTCTTGGTTGTGCTGTTAAACCTAGTTCTTTGGAGCTGCTTGTCTTGCAGTAGGAATGCTTGCCTCTGCCCTCTGCTGATTCTGCCCAGCAGTGTTCACCACTGAAGATGACAAGGAGCTCAGAAGAATGGCCTGTTGTGCTGGAAGGTGCCTGAGGAGTGGGATGGGCCTATTCAATGCCATTTTGTCTCAGGGTCTAGGGATCAGCCTGTGATCCTTTCAGCTTTGTTCATGCCTAATCTTTTCCCAGCCTCCACCCAGGCTGAGAGACCAGCCAAAGGGAATGATGTTTTGACTTGTCAGTGCCCATAGAGAAGCTGTCTGCTGCCCCTGCCTCTGACTCAGCCCAAACTAGCTCCATTTCTCCCAACATCTCAGCCTGGCCTGGCCATCTGCTACCTCTGGATGGATTTTGACTCATGTAAATAGTTACCAGTGTGGACTCTGTGCCAGATGGACAGAAGCAAGCCTGCTTGGTGAGGTGGCCTGGTCTGCCATAGCAGGCGCCGCGTGACAGGGGCCGTCTGCTGTGCCATCTGCTCAGATGAGGTGCCCTGTTGCCATGGCGCCTAAGCCAATGCAGAGTGAGGTCTGTGAGTCACATTTCCCTGGGATCTTTGCTTGGCTCCTGTGGCTTCCCCCAGGAGGGGGTGGGGTGGGGCGGGGACAGATCAGTCTTTGCAGGTTTTAATCCTGTGTGCTGGTGAGTGTTTGGCTTGGGACCAAAATTGCTGTCTCCGCAACAGATAACAGTATGTCTCTGATGGCCAAGACCAAAGATGTTCTCTTTTGGGCCTTCACATACTAATATGGAAAGCTTGAAGAACCAGGAAGTAAAGCATGGAGGAAAGTGCTCAAGGCTGCAGGCTAGAGGCCCTCAGCCCAGTTTGGGATTTCAGTGCCTTTCCACCAGCTGTGATCTCTGCAGTTTGCTGGGGTCACCTGCATTGCCTTCCACCTTCCACTTTTTCTTTCTCATTCCACTTTTTCCCTCTCACTTCATATTCCACAGAGGAATGAAACTAGGATGAAACTAAGGTTTATCCTGGTGAAAAGAGGCAATTAAATAATGCTCCACGAGGAACTTTTTAAAATACCATTTCTTTTACTAGTGAGCAGTGTATGGGCGGGAGTGGGGTTTGGGGAGGACTTGGTGAGGGAGACAGAAATAATGCATCAGGGTTAAAATAACAATGGTGAAAAAAATAAATCTTTCATAATCCCATGTCTCAGAAATAACCACTTTTAATAATTGGTGTATATCTTACAAAAGCATGTTAAATTCAAGGATTTAAGATGAAAGCTGTTCTCTATGTCCTGTCGACTGGAAAAGAGAAAAATAGTTTAAACCACAACATTTGAAAGAGCCTCATCGTCATAGATGATGTTAACAGCTGAACTGATGACCAGAGTGGGTGGTGTGGAGTTCTCTTCCTGAGAGGTTCAGCCCATCTGGGCTGAGTCCAGTTACACAGCCTGATTTGGGATGTGGGGTGGGGTGAGGTGGGGGTGGCCTGGACAGCTGGCAGTGGTGGTCAGGGGAGATGGTGACTAAATGTTATCGAGATTCCTTCTGGCTCTCTATTTCTCTGATCTCAGACAGCAGAGTGGCTGTGAGTGTGAAGAGAGGATTCAATCTTAATTATCTAAGTAAGCTAGAGTGTCCCCTTCAGCCCTACAGGGTTTGGTGGGCATACTTCTACATTGCTCCTTGAACCTTTGCTGGTGGTAGTGGGAGGGTGTCTCTCCCTTGATTTTCCTCTTCATGCCCTGCCTGGCCCACGTTCCCTTTGTCACATCAGTGGCCTTCTTGATGGAAGGGGGACCGTGCTGCTCTGCCTGGAGGACCAAGCTTAACTCTCCCATGGTTTACATTCCATTTGTTATCTGAAGTCTTCACAAATAACCAAATATCCAGCCCAAGCGACTTCTCATTGATTAGCCTGGTCTCTTTCCCCTTTTCCTCCCCACTGAACATTGTGCCCACCCAGGAAACCCATTTTCCCATTCATTTCATCTGTGAGTCCCCAGAAGGCTGGACATTTGGTCTTTTCCAACATTTTGCTCACATCTGGCTCATCAGAGCTCTTGAACCTTTGCAAATGCTGTTTCCTTTGCTCTTCATTCTCTAATTTTCCTCAGAGCAGCTTTTTTTGGGGCAACTTTTCTTTTGTAAAATTCAGGTCAAAATTCTTTGTGCAAAGAGGTGATGTTCCATTGTGGATAAGAACAGGGCTGTGCAGTCAGATGCACCAGTTTCAAATTCTAGCTTTGCCACTCATTAATTCTGTGGGCAAATTGCTTAACCTCTCTGAGCCTCAGTTTCTTATCTGTAAAATGGGATCACTGAGAACCTATTTCATAGGGTTGCCGAATGATAGACTCGTCCATGTAAGGGCTTAGCACCTGCCTAGGGAATGCTTGGGGAATGGCAGGCAACCCTATTATCATGATGAATCTCCTGCAAATGATAAGACTTGAACTCTGGGGTCATTCTCCCATCACTTTGGGGAATAAGATATCCTGCATTGCACACGACTTGATTCATGATTTGAAGTCGCTTTCTCGTTGTTTCATATGTGTGGATTTAATTTCAAATGAACTATGAGCTGTTGGAAGCTGGATTGCAACAGTCTCTTCCCTATTCCTCACACCCCAAGCCTAGTTTAATATGCCAATGTTGTTCATAGTGGTAAAAAAGTGCTCTCTTCTATGTTGTGGAGGAGTACTCAATGTCTTCTCTGCCCTCTTGGAGAGCATTATCAGCTTTTGAGGGTTGAAGCATGAGGGATTTGAAATGCCCACAGCTTTGTCCAGTTACCAGGTAGCTTGGCTGCTACACGGAACACACAAGTGCCCTAGGACCGTGCTCCTCATGGAAAGAACAATTACACACATGCTTCAGACAAGAGCCTGGGATATCTGCCTTGTCATTTACTCAAAGATCCACCATAACCAAGCATCCCCTTGCAGACAGCAAGGGTCTCCAGTCCACTTTGTCAGTACAGATGGCATCTCTGCAGAAGGCGTGGTCAAAGAGCAACAGTCAGCTCCCTGGCTAGGAGCCAGCTGGAAGGAGTCATCTGTAGGTTTGTCAGGTCGAGGAGGACTAAGCCCACCTAGGGGAGCCTGAGCAGGGGCAGCTGCTGTCCCAGTAGCGCAGGAATTGGAGGCTGGGAAGTCAGGAGCATGGATGTCTGGTAGCAGAAACAGCTTTTGTGAAATCTGGGTTTATGCTTCCAAAGGCATGAATATCTGGATTGTATACACTCAGGGGTCTAGAAAACCTCTTAAAGGATGGGTGTGTGTGAGTGTGTGTGCGTGTGTGCACGCATGCATGTTTCTGTGCATTTGTGCATTTCCACCATAGGAGAAAGGTACCAGGATGCATAATGAAGAGCCCCATAAATAATAAGGGCAGGAAGTGTTTTAAAATTTCATCATAAAAATAAGTGGTAATCGGCCATTCATGTGCTAAAGAGAAAGGTCCCCTTTGGAGACTATCTGGCGCACCTTCCTTATAATCTGATGACAGCAGGGGGTGGGTTAGGGGACATACAAATGTCCCAGGTGCAGTGGCAGTGGGAAGCCAGGGGAAGAGTTATCAGGGGCTCTGTGAGGCAGCTCTGCAGAAAGCCCGAACTCCAAACTGGCGTTGGGTGTGGGGAGCAGGGACCCTTTTGTGTAGTGAGTGCTTACTTATGTCCAGTACTTTATGTAGACTTGTTACACCTCACAATCTTATGAGGAAAGTATTAATTACCCATTTTACAGATAGGTAAAGCAAGGCTTAGAGGTGCGGTTGCCCAGATGTCACCAGCCAGTAATGGGCAGAGCCAGGATTTGAGTGCAGGCAGCTGGCTCCAGAGCCTGTGCTCTCGCCCTTGCTCTCCTCTGCTTCCCCATCACCAGTGCCACCTTGCCTTCTGCCCTCCCCTGCCTTCCTCTACTGCTTTCCCCTCTAGACTGGGAGCTCCTTCAAGGCTGGAATCCTGTTTCACTTGTACTTTGTTTTTTTTTTGCACGTGGCACAGGGCCTAGCACATAGTCACTATTCAGTGTTTCAAGAATGAGCAGATATATAATCGGACAAATGATGGAATGAATGGATGTCCGGATGAGATAGAAACCTGGACTCCTAGGTCTAGGGAGCTCATTGTGAGGCAGCAGTCACAGCTCTTTCCCCACTTTGCTGTCCAGAAGGCATTTGCATCTCCCAAGAAGCAGGGATGTTCTGTCTGGTACCATCGGTCTGGCTGCTGCTGTTATGGCAACTGCTGGTCTAGGCTCTGGCTGTTCTCTCTAGGAGAGCAGAGGGGTTAGAGGGGCCAAGGCAAGAGACCCTCCCTATTCTCTGAAACTGGGACCAGTGCTCCAGACTCTTTTGGTCAGGCACGTAAACACTTCCTGAAGTCGCACCTGGCCCTGAGGTAGGTATAAGGAAACATTTCCTGTGGGTCCCATGCTGTGTGCTGAGGGAGCCACCAGGGCAGGCAGACTCACATGTGACCAAGTGTGGTAGGAAGAGGTACTTAAGGGATGGCCTTGCCACTAGTAGGGGAACTAGGCAGTAGGAATTTGTAAGGAGCCCATCCTAAGAACAATGGAAATAACCACTACCATGTTCATCGTTGCTGAGCTTATTATTCATCAGACCCTAAGCTAAGTGCTTCAGATGTGCCCTCTTTACTCAGTCTTCTCAATGGCTCGATGAGGTAGACAGCATTATTCCTATTTTGTAGAAGAAACTGGAACAAAACCAAGGCTCAGAATTTGGAGGCTCACTGAGCTAGGACATCATATAGCCTGAATTTGAACACAGAGCCCAAGCTCTTAGCCCCTGTGCTATTTAGACCTACTACAAGCTGTCTCATTGGTATTTGCACGACTTTACCACTGGAGAAGTCTGGGCACCTCGCAGGCAGGACCTCACACGTGGGCTTCCATTTGTGTGGGGACATGGAGATAGGGCAGGGGCCTACCTTTTCTTGTCTATCTTTAAATCATTAAACATCCCGACTAAGCAAACTTGCATCTTGAAGTCTTGCCTTATTCTGGATAAGTAGAGCCTCAGTACTTTTCCCGCTTGGCTGGACTGTAAAATGCTGCAAAGAGGAAATAAATGTGTGTAGACGGCTTCTTAGGAATCATTCCAGGCAAAGCCATGAATATCAAGATAAATGAATGCCACCAACCCCCATGGTCTGGAATCTGGTTCTATTTGACGCTTCTACTGTGGTCTCTGTTGGCTCTTTCTCCTGGGGTGTGGAGGATGTATGGGCTGACTCATGTCTTTGGCTGGGAAATTTTGGGGCTGACCGGCAGGTTTAACACCTGGGGGGGGGGGCTGATTCACCACTAGCCATGACTTTTGGGAGTCCAACCACTGTCCCAAGAGACCTTTGGTCTAACATAGCTCAGGCCACTCTTCAGGAATAGTTGAGCAATGAGGCCATGGGGGCTGGGTGAGTCATCTCTGGCCAGTTGGGAACACAGGCCCAAGGGTGGCTTGTGAGAAATGGCAGGAAATAGGTCTTTGCTTTCTGTTTCTATTTTAAATAGTTACCCTAAGAGAAACTTAAAATATCATATCATGGGTTTTAAAAAAATAGATGAGATCAAATTCTTCTCATAGTCCTAACTCACCCCTGCCCTGAAAATCTTACCTTGAACTTGTAAGACCTACCTTTTCTCATAAAGAAAAGTAGAAATATCTTTGTCTCTGAGGTTTATGCGGTTCTATCTTGTTGGGAGATAATTTGTTGTTGACAATTTTATTTCCTGGTTTCTTTGTGGGGCTTAGGGGAACATCAAAGGGATGGAAAATGCCACTTTCTTCCTATAAAGCAGGGGCCTCACATTGTGCAGGAGGAAATAAGCCAGCCCTGGACTCAGATGAATGGAACACAAGCATTTGGGAACAGAATAGTTGCATTGATTTGATTTTCTTTGGGAAGGTTCTTCACATTTTCTTGTGTTTAAGGGAGCTAAAACTGTTATGGCTCAAACCCAGAGCTCAGCTGGCTGCTTTTCTACTCCCATCATGCCACGCGGGCCTCAGAGCCACATCATTCCACCTTTGGTTACTCACCACCCTACATGGTTCTCTGACCATTGGACTTGTCTCCAGAGCCCTTGTCTTACACTTCTGTTCCCCACAGAGCACCTGACCCAGCATGGCACATAGCCGTACTTGGTTAAAAATGCTTTTTGCGCACTCTAGAGTCATGATGATTGAACAAATCTTAGGAAATAATTTATTTTTATGATAAGATGCTTGGTGGTGGATCTACAGATAGCAAGTTGGTGAATACAGAATAGAATGATTAGCAGGAGAGGAAGAATCACTTCAAAGCAGGATTTATGCACAGAGGTGGTCACTGCAGTGTTGTTTATAAGTAGCAAAAAAAGTGGAGACACTTAAGTGTCCCTTAGTAGGGGAAGTTGGGTAAATTAGGGTACGTCTCACACATAGTGAGATAATAAGTAGCTCTTTCAAAGAATGTGGTAGAGCCGAATGTTCAAAAAAGATATCCAAGAAAAGTTAAATGGTATAATGTAATTTAGGGAAGCAAGACCAAAAAGAATGCATCCTCACATGATACGTACACAGAAAAATTTTGGAAGTGTATACAAGAAACTTCATATTGGTTATTACTGAGGAATGGATGGAGTCGTTAGGAGTGGAAGGTTTTATCTGTTATTTAATTTTTCTGTCAGTGGTTGAGTGTTATTCATTCATTCATTCATATTATCATGACTGTATTGCTTTTATTTAAAAACAAAAAACTAGCTAGAAAAACAAGCTATCTTTGGATGGTGATGAGAAAAGGTAGCCCTAAAAGGACAGAGCCCTTGTCTTATACTTCTCCAGGTACCCCTCCAGGGTTGGAGCATGGGCCAAGCCAGAGGAGAGCAAAGTGGGTAGGGATGAGGTGAGTTGGAGTTGAAGGAATTGAAGGCACACATTTCCTTCACTGTGTGGTTCTTGGCTCTGTCTGCTCTCTGTCTGCCGGCCAAACCAAATAACCTTCCAGCGCTCTCCCATGAGGTGGAATTGGGATGCAGCATGAGCATGTTCTGAATTACAGCCTTCAGAGTCAGTTAAGTTAGGACTCTGTGACATTCACTGACTGCTGCCTGTTGCCACCATCCCCACTCTGGAAGCAGGCCAGAATTACCCCCTCTACCCCTGCACCTAACATGGTACTGATCACAGTTCACAACTTTGTAGTCTGGGGCAAATCAAGGTACTAACTTAAAAATCGCCAATAGTTTGTCACTGTATTAAGTCCAAATTTTATTTTGAAATAATTTATTGTCTGAAGTTCAAATTTACCTGGGTTCAGCATTCAAGGCGTCCTATGGTCAGGACCCCGCTCAACAGTTTCAAATTAATTTGCTTTGATTTCTCAGCATATATCAGCATATATTCCAGCACTGCCTGGGTTTGAATCCTGACTTTGCTACTTAACACTATGTGACTTTGGAAAAGTCCCTTAATTCTCCAGATTCCTAATGAGGATAATAACAGCACCTATGTCATAGGGCTGGCATAGGAATTAAATAATATACGTAAAGACATGTAGAAGGGTGCCTATCCCACAGTAGGTGCTACTTAAATGTTGTTTATATCTGACATGTTTTCCTGCCCTCACTCTATGGTGCTGGCTAGAATGCTTTTCCTGGTCAGTCTCATCTTTCGGAAGCTGTATTAGGTAGCACCCCACCATGAGGCCCTGCCCTCACCCCCCAGGTTTATCAGTGGCTTTTGCACTTTTCAGAACCACCTGGGGAGCTTGGCAAAATGCAGATTCCTATGCTCAACACTGTGAGAGTCCACTGAAGTCTGCAGTGTGGCCCTGAAACCCACACCCGGGTGACACCCCTAAGGTTAGTGTGGGGCTGCACCTGGAGAAGCAGGCCCTAAGAGAGCTTCTCTTGTGGCCCCACCAGCAGTGCATGCCCATCTCTCTGTGGTGCTTCTCACAGGTGCGTAGTTGCGAGGCTACCTTACTCTGTCCTTTGCAGGACACAAGCTGGGTCCTATTTACTTTTCTTTTACAATGTTTTGTGTATGTGAGGATCCCGATAAATGCTTGTAGACTATTGATGACCTGCCAGAAAGAAGGGCTCACCAGCTTCGGCATCACCCGTCCTCTCTCTGTTCCTCCTATCACCAATCTGAGAGAGGGTGCACTCGTGGGAAGCTGTGGTGTAGCTGATGTCTCTTGGGTGGTCAATCCAAGCAGGCTTACCAGCTTCTCCCAGGTCTGCCAGTGGCACTTGGAGGTGAGCAGTTCAACTAGGATGTCTTCGGTCACTTGAGGGAGCTTTAGACATAGAGCCTTATCTGGGTGCCCTGTAGGTTCAAGGTGTGGGGTGTGTGCATTTGATTCAGCTCTCCAGGTGATTCTGATGACACCCTTCACAACCAAAGAGCTGGCCCCAGGTTCTCAATCTGGACTGTGTTTCAGCAAAGCAGAGAGGGGGACTGGGGTTTTTGAGGCTGTAGGGCCCTCCTCAACCTAAACAACCTCTTGGCATCAGGCCACCTACCCATTTCAGCTTTGTCAAGAGGTTCAGCAGAATGTGGTCCCGGAGCATTCTGTACAGCCAGTGAGCAGATGCTGGAGAAATCCAAGCATCCTTGGGAAGGAAGAGATTCCTCAGACAAAGATGGATGGGAACAAGTGGAAAGGCCTACGTGCCCTAAAGGACTAAAACTCTTCCATTTAAGTGACAGTCTTTTCTTGAAAACCAAAAGCTCCGTGTTACTTCCAGCTTCCACATCTCTTTGAACACTCAAAGCTCTGAAATAAGGGCTTGTGCCTGACTCTACCCTACAGCCAGCTTGCAAAGGCCCTTTCTAGAACTCTGCAGGTTGCCTCGAAGATGGGGTAGAAATGTCCTATTTTGCTGTTTTTAAAGTTTCCTGAAAGCATCAGAATAAAAAGGAGTGAAAGCATCTTCTTGTCAATAGGAAATCCACCCCCCTCCCCAACTCTGCCCTGGGAACCTCACAGACTTCCTGAAGTTAAAAACAAAAACAAGCTTCCACTTCTTGCAAGAATTTAATTCTTCCTTTAATATAAATAAGGCAGCATGAAACACCAGGAGCCTGCTGCTTTCTGCTTCATAAGCAGCTTTTGTGCATAAAAGATCCCCATTTTCCTACTGAATTCTATCTTCTGTATGAACAAGAGGCTAGATGGTATTTTTTTTTCAGTGAACTTTCTCCCGGAAGCAAAAGTGAAGCCGAGGGAGAGCCAGGCTTTGTCTTGGCTTCTGGAGGCTAGTTCTTGGTTACTGGGGTCTCTTCCAAGTACAATGAGATAGGATAAAGAGGGGAAAGGAAAGTCATAGGCAATAATAAATAAGGAAATTCACCCCGATTCAGGAAATTAATCTCGATAGAATGGGGCTTCGGGCTATTGTTGGAGACCATGTGGGCAGGATCAGTCCCTGGACCACCCCGGCCGCTGTGGGCCTGGGGAGGTGCAGGCTCAAGTCCATCTAAGTCCAGCTTCATTTAAGTCCAGCTTACAAGGATGCCCCATCGAAGCTGGGCCTCCTGCCCTGAATTAACCCTGTCAGGCAAACTGTCCATCTTCTTGAGCACTCCTGGGGTAGGGACAGAATCTTTTCTTCAGTTTGTGGTAAGCCTGATGCCTCCATGGAACTGGCTGTGCTGCCTGGGAGGCAGGGATGCTTACCCCCTAGAAGGAGACCCCAGGTGCTGCTTCCTCAGGCACACTCATTCTTGCTTCCTCCTTGGTCCTCTGCAAGGGTTACTGAGGGCAAAGCCAAGAGAATAAAATCCCAAAGGACCAGTGAAGTCACAAGTAGAGGAGAAACAGCTTCCCAGCCCTCCTGAACCAGGCCTGGAGAGAGAGGCCAGCTCCAACCCCGCAGGCTCTGGTGCCTGCCAGGCAACCGCAGTCCCCATACTGCCGAGGTGGCCTCTCTGTGCCCTGGGGCTGTGCCTGCAATGCTGTCCCTGTGTGTTCCCAGTCAGCCGAGCCAATGTCAGGCTCTTTGGGTTTCAGTCATCTGTGCAGCCAGCAAGGCCCACCCAGAAAGGGGGTGCTGTGCAGTGAGGGACCCCTGCTGGAGTGAACAGTTGAAGGGGTCTTGGGGCCTGTGGATGGGAGCTGGTTTTCCATACCAGCTCTTGCTTCCAGGTACACCCTGCTCTAGGACTGGGACCTGGAGGGGGACTCAGGGCTACAGCATCCCTCACCTCCCATCTCTGCAGCTTCCTCTGAACTGGACATCAGAGGCCAGACTGCAAGCTAGAGTCCAGCGCCCTGGGTGCCAGGCTATCCTTCACCCCAGTCACTCTGTGTGTGTCTATCAGCTTCAACCTTCAGAGTCTGCCACACTGATGGTCAGAGAGAACCAGCTGTAGAGAGAATAAAGAGGGGTGTGGCACTGCTGAGCTGGTATCCGGCATGGTATGTGGTACCCAGTGATCGGGGGAAGGGGCAAGAAAAGGGGGTGCACCCTAAATGAGATGTGTTGCTGAAAAAGTGGCTGACTTAACCTTCTCTCTGCCACCAAGTACCCACTTCCGTGCAACAGAGACCTTAGCCACCTGGGTGGGACATTGAATCTCTATGAGGCCTTTTCCTCAAATAGTATAAAAAAAGGCAGTCACAGTGGGACCCCTATTTTGCAGGCTGTGGATGGAAGGTAGCAAATTCCCACAACTGTCCCTACTGGTGCTTTGGTTGCAGATGCTCGGGGCTAAAAGTTACTGGAAGTAGGGGTGCAGGGTCTTAAAACAGATCTCTGTCAGCACTCCTGTCTATCTTCTGTTGATATTCACGTAAATACTGGACCTGGGGTATAGAAAGAATTGCACCCAAATCGATGTTACATTATCTCCAACGCAGCGTTCATCATTGAATGTTCTGTCATCATCTTGGCCATTCGTGATGATCCAAAAGCGAGCTGCAAAGGATCGGTCTCCAAGCCCGTTAGCAGCAGGCTCCAACGGCACGAAGGCAAACCAGCTTCTGGCTTGGAGTTCTGTTTCCTCCATGCTAAGGCCTGGCTTCTCTGCAGGCTGAGCCACGGATAGCTTGCCATTTTCCCACAGTAAGGTCTACACAGGTGGGATGTCCTGCATCTTGGTCCTCAAGGTCCCAGCTGCTCTACGAGGTGACAGCTTTTTGGGGCAGGCCGGCATGGTCTGAGGGCATATGTAGGGAGTACTCGCTAATGAGCGCGGGGGCGTTCTTGAGCAGCTCATAGAAGGAGTCCACTGTCTGCCGGTAGAGGTTTCGCTGCAGGACGAAGGGCCGGAAGAGGTTGAGCGGCTCGGCCCTACGCACGGCCTCAGGGAGTCCCATGGTCTCAGGCACCTTGCGGTTGCCAATGAAGAAGTGATGGAGCTTCTTCTCAAGCAGGCTCTTCTCTAGGAAGCGAAGCAGCTCCTGCAGACGAGCGTTGAGCTGCCCGGCCTTCCAGTCAGCAGCCTGCCGGGAGAGCAGGAGGTGCAGCAGAGCTGTCTTCAGGTGGTAGTTGCCCAGCCCGCTGGGGCCGGTCAGGCGGGTCTGCTTGGAGAGCAGGAAAGAGGCGATCTGCAAGCAGCTGAGGTGGCAGGCGCCCTCGGGCAGTGCCTTCGATGTGGTCCTGAGGAAATGTCGCTCGTAAACAGCGAAGGACAGGAGCCAGTCAGTGCTGGACACTGGGGTCTCCCCGGAGAGCTCCCGAGGAAGGTGGGAGACAAAGTACAGGTCCGAATCGTCACACTGGATCACGGGAATCAGGTTGAAGGGCATGAACTTCCCTGAGCGGAACTTGATCTTGAGGGACCCTGGAGTGTCCAGCTGGCCAAAGGCCAGGTCAAACTCATACTTGTGGGCGATGCAGTGCCAGGCTCTGGTGAGGGCCGTCTGGAACCACTTCATGACCTGCATCGTGTTCAGGTATGGGGAACCTTTGGCACACAGTGGATCTTCCACCTCGCTGCTAGGCCGCACCAAGTTGTTCTTTCCATGGAGGAGACACAGCATGTCTTCCCCGAGCTTGGTCTTGCCACAGATACAGCCCAGCGTATCCTCGTCAGCCCGGACCACCTTGATCTGGCCGTAGGCCTGGAGATCCAAGGGTGCTGAGGAGCTGGAGCACCAGAGCTCTGGGTGGAAGTGGTAGGGCTCGGGGGGTATGAAGGGCACAAAGAGGTGGCATAGCAGTGGCTTGTCCACCTGCCAGTTCTCGTACATGCTGTCCACGCCAATGAAGTCCTCCACCTCCATGTCTGTGTCCCGGTTGCAGAGGCTCCTCAGGGCTTCCAGCAAGTCATCCACAAAGCCTTCTACGAATTCCCGGGTGCGGGCTGCATCGGCCGTGGCCCCTCGGATGCAGTGCTCATAAAAGTGATCCAGTGTGGCCTTGTTGGGCAGGGTGAGGCCTCGGAGAGGGGCACCCTCCAGGCCAGGCAGCTCGTCCTCGTCCCCACCCACGCACTCCTGTGACAGCCCATCTTGGTGGTCCTGCCGCCACACCTCGATCACCAGGAAGAGGATCATGCAGAGGGTGCTCCACAGGTCCCAGGCGGTGCGGTTCTCATTCTGCTGCTGGCCCTCCTCTTCCACCCGCTCCAGGGCCTCCTTCTCAGCCACCAGCCGTGCTACCTCCTCTTCCAGGCGCAGCTGCTCCAGCTGCAGCTTCTCGTGGTGCGCCTGCATCTTGAGGATGATCTCCTCCTCATTCTCAGGGACTGTGGCATTCTCTCGTGGGAACAGCAGCGGGTGGTTGATGATGGCTGTCACCACCACCAGACACACCCGGAAGAGCCCCAGTGCCATGGCTGGAGCTTTCCTGGGAACAGAAAGAGACTGAAAGTCATATTGAGCTTCCCTCAATACCACTTATTCCCTGGACCCTCCCACCAACCCCTGCTTTCTGCAGCTAGTGAATGTCTTACAGTTCTCCTCACCACCCAACTCACCATCTCCTCATGTGCTTCAGTCTAGCCTGGGGAACAAGAACCCCAATGTCCCACACTAGCAGTCCTAGCTGAACTCACTGTGACAGACCTCTGTTTTTACCTGCCCAGACATTCCTCTTTCTGGTAGCAGCACCCCACATCCCCTGGTAACCAACCCTTTCCTACTCCCAGTCCTTATGGCTTGAGTGAGAATAAACCCACACCCAGCTCAAGGGATGAGCATATAACCCAGGCCAAGGCTATTCCCCCACAGCTACTGGCTAGTGATTGGTTCAGAGATTAGCATATGACTCCATTCAGGCCAATGGGAGACAGAGGCAGGATTTGAGACCAATGGGAATAGGATTACATGCACTATTGGCTTTCTAGCTGCCTCAAAGCAGGTCTGCCTGAGAAAGATGCCAACACAGAGGAAAGCAGAACCCCTGGTCCAGCTATGCCTGAAGCTGTTATCTCAACTTTTTAGTCATATGTGTCAATAAATTACCCCTTTTGATGAAGTCAGTTTGTTTTTCCACCATCACTTAAAACCAAAATAGTTCTGAATAAGACATCCCTTTCTCCCTCCAGTGAATGCCTTGTGGCAAATGCATCTTTACTCAATGCAGTAAAGCCTAGTGGTTAAGAATAAGAGGGCTGGGTTCCTAAGCCAGCCCTGTCATTGATTAGCTGCGTGATTGGGCATGTTAACTCACCTCTCTTATTGTATAACCTCACACTGATGGGTGTGGTGATCCATGCAAACTGCACACACAGCACTGTGAAAGGTGCAAGGCGCAAGGCAGTTTTCACTGAACAGTACTTTTAAGCCTTTATCTTCACCCACTGTAAATCTTTCCTTCTGATCTGAAAGACCCCACCCCAAATGCAGACACTGATCTCCTGGCCTTCCCCTGGGTCTTTCCCCAGGACAATCTCGGAGAGACCAGAATGACTGAGTAATTGGTTTTCTTCTCATACGTCATCTGAACTTTAAATCCCACTTCTTGTGAAAAGAGACACTCCATTCCTTCAGGATAAATGGATTTTTAGGTCTCAAGTGACTTTTGGAAGGGCTGACCACTTACAAATCACCGCTATTCAGAGTGTGCAGCTGCACTAGCTCCTGGGAGTTTTGTTACAAATGTAGAATCTTGGCCCCACCCCAGACCTATTGAACCAGAATCTGCATTTTAATATCATCCATATTAAAGTCTGAGAAGCATTGTCTTACAGAGCAAGGCTTACTGTTATACACTCTCTTCTCCCTGGCAGGAAACTTAGGAAGTAACAATGGGCCTTTTCCACACTTGCCCTGCCCCCTTCCGGCCTGAGACCTCAGCTAGGAGAGCAATGGTCAAATGAGATTGTTGGACAACAAAGGGAATACAGAGCTCCTGACCCCTGTGCATGCCAATATCTGCTATAGGAGCTTCTTCGTTTGTTTTGCCTGAGCCCATTCCCTGATCTTAAATTTGGACCCTAAAAATCACCTGTTTTGGTTCTCACCCTAATGGCACCAAGGAGAAGGGGCTTGGCACCAGGTAAGGACACCTCTGCAGGTTCCACCTTGCAGTACCAGGATGCAGATGACCTGAGTTGTTATACTTGAACAAAGCCTGCTGCCTAGATGTAACTCTAATGTAGAGAAGAGGCAAGAGAATTAAAATGTGAATCAAGCAGCAAACACAGACTGCCATCTGCTGATCAGCCCTGCAGCCAGGCCAGGAGGACACCTGCAGAACAAAGGAAGATTTCTGCTGGGATTGCTAACAACCCATTTCCTACACTTGTGAAGGGGAAACAGGAACCAAGTCATTCTCTGTGGCAAAACCATGGGGAACCTTTGGATTAAAGGCTGGGAACTGCCCGCAGGCCTTTCGCTCTACGCACTCACCCTTTCACGCTATGTACTCTTCCCCTTCCCCTTCCCCTTCGTCACTGTATGTCCATATCAGAGGAAATAAGAACTAAAGAATGACATATAAACGGAATTCCCTGAACACTCAGGGTCCCTCTCAGTGCCTTTACTGTCTCTCTCACTGTCCTCCTGAGTCCTCCTCAGTGCCTTTATTCTGTACTTCTTCTCACTGTCCCTTCTCATTCTCTGCCTCTGAGGAGACCACACTGTGGAGTGCTATTCCTTTTCTAATAAACGGTCCTGTTGACTCTAACTTTGGCATGTGTGTTGAATTCTTCCTATACTCTCCACCATAGAACCCTCTTCTTTCAGTGCAGGCCTTGGTCTCCCCCCAACTCGGGGAATCTGCCCTGTCCTGCATCAGCTTTGCCCTGTATACTGCTGGATGTGTCAGCAGGAACCAAACGGGTTGAAGGGGAGGGAGGTCCAAGGGGCATGGTATTCAGTGTGCAGACATGGTCAGGCCTCAGAGGTGAACTCTGAAGTACTTATATGTTTGCACTTGAGGAAGCAGTGGAGGACAGGAGAAGTGGAGAAAGTCAGACTGGAAGTGGGGTGGGGGTGATGAAAATCTAGGGGGGTTGGGCAGCTAGCCAGCTTTTCTTCCCCAAGACAAGGAGCGGCTCGTTTGATAGGTGCAGACATAAGTAACCTTGGTTTCTATGTCAGAGAAATATCAACGGAAAGTTTTGTGAGGGTGGTCCAAGGCAAAGCCATGAGGCTGGCTGATTACCATGGGTCAGAGTTTTAGGATAAAGGAGTACTAATAGCAGACTCTCAGGCAGCAGCCAGTTAGGACACAGCAGGCCCTGACAGGTCACAGTAGTAATGCTTGGCGACTCCCAGCCCAGGTCATTGTCTACGTCAACTCAGGGAAAGAGGCCACCAACTGGGAAGTGGTGCCATCGCCAAATTCTGGGAAGTCTACCTTTCTACCTGATGGTTTCCAAGGGGCTCCCTGTGTCTATCCTCGTGCCTGCTGGAGGATGAAGGGCCCCCTTGTACTGGGCAGCAAACTCCAGACCAACTAGAATTGACTCCGTGTCTGAGAGGGTAAGAGGATGAACTCTGGAGGAGACAGACAGGGTTAGCACGCAGCATGTGTACCTACTGGATATGTGACCTTGAACAAATCACTCAGCTTCTCAGAACTTCAGTCTCTTCATCTGTAAAATAGGATAATACCTCTATTAACAAAGCCTGATGGAGAGAATGCATATAAAGCACTTAGCAAAATGCTTGGCCCTGAGCAAGTTTTCTTACAAAAGGATAGCTGTGATGGGATGGGAATAGCAGATGAACCTGTACAAGCAGACAGGCCTGGACTTGAACCTTGGGGCTCCATGCCTTGCTGAGTGATCTTGGGTGAGTCACTTGGCTTCTCTGGGACTCTGCTGCCTGACATGTGAAATGGAGCTGATAGCAGGCCCTCCTTCAAAGGGAGACTGGGTTAATCAGTGAGATAATCCATCTCAGGTGTTTAGCACAGTGCCTGGCAAAGAGTAGGCACCTTGCAATGCCATCTCCTTCCCCTTCGGCTTCCATGGGCCTGTGTTCTCACCTGCCAAGCACACAGTCTTGCCCAAGTCCCAAGGGTGTGACACATGCTCAAAACTGCTTTGAAAGCACAAATGCTCTCCTAGTATTGCTGTTCCTTGGCACACCACCCCATCCACCCTACCCCCCAGCAAAGGGAAGAAACCTCTGAGCTTTGGATCCTCCCAGGGGTGGAGGTCCTTCTGATTCATTCCTTACTTAAAAGGTCAACTCTCTCCCAGGGATCAGAGGGCATCCCAGTGGTCATTTTGCTCCTTGTTAACCTCTGCACAGGTGGCTCTGCCTATGGAACAGTAAGGCATGGGGGATGGGCAGGGCTATGGCTGCTTAGTGCCCACTAGATGGGGCTGAGCTGGAAGTCTCCACTACTTCACCCTCTCCAAATCAAGTCACAGAGATCAATGCCCTGGGGACCATGGCAGTCACAAGAATGAGAGGAGGAAATCTGGGCGGTTAGACTTTTGGAGACCGTGGGGACAGGACAGGTAGCTGGGAATCTCTCACAACCTCTCATCTCACACTTCTCCTCAAAGGGCCCCTCTTTCCCCCAATTCAAGGATGTCCGCCTCTGCCCTGGCCCAAAGCTCACTTCTATGAGGCCGCTCCACACATGTGGTCTGATATATCTACTTGGTAGATTTGGCATTGAAAATAAACCTGGGTCACTCCGAGGGCTGTGACTATCTGTCAGGAAGCCGGCAGGAAACCTGCTGAGTTCCTCTCCACCCCCGCCCCTGCCCACAGAGCATGGCGACCCATGCAGGTCACAGCTAAACTTAGCCTGGCAAAGGGCCAGGGTCATGGGCAGCAGGGGCTAGGGCAGAGGGCTGCAGGTTGTTGGCCAGAACCAGTGATTTGTTCAGATTGTTACTTTGAGCCTGGCCAGACCCTAGGGGAGAAATCCAAGATAGCCCCTCCCCTCCCTGAGGTTCCTCACTCCAGCATCCCCCAGGACCCTATAGCACCTCCACCATAGCATAATCCAGTGAACGCCACTACAAGTTGTCTAACAGTGACACACTTCTGTTCACCAAGCCCTCTGTAGGATGTGCTGGGCACTGTCTACAGTGACCTCCTAAGTGGGGGTATATCCCTATTTCACAGATGAGTTGACCAAAGCCCAAGAGAAGAGGTAATTTTCTAGCCACACAACTAGAAAAGGTACAACCAGGCTGAGATTCAGCCTGTTCTGTCTGCCTCCCCCTGCAAAACCCAAGTTCTTTACACAGTGCTATGTTTACAGAGCACCTACTGTGAGCAAGGGACATGCCAGGTGCCACAGGGCCCACAAAGATGAGTAAGACATGATCCTCAGCAGTAAAAATACAACAGCTCACATGGGGAAGCAGACAGCCACCAAGTATGTCACAGGACAGAATGAGCTGGAGGCATATGGTGTGCAAGCAGCAGGCTACGAAAAGGCAGGAGAGAGTTTCATTCCTGTTCACTGGCTGCTCTTGGCCTGTAGACCTTCCCTGTGCCCACTTGCAGGGGAGATGTGGGTGTGCAACCCTTCCACTCCATATCCACCTCACCGCCTCCTTCCAGAGAATTCCTACAGCAAACCAGGAACAGTGGAAACCTGTGTCCAACTCCAACCCCACAACAGTTCATCCATCACTCACCTACCCCCACCCAGGACTGGCTGACTAGAGCCCTAGCAACAGGGGTGTCCAGGATCCCCTACTCAGTAGCCTACCCTTCCCCCTGGGACAGTAGCTCCCAGCACACCAGCCCCACAGCAGCACCTGGCATGTCCCTTGTTAGAAATGTAAATTTTCAGGTGTGATCCCAGAGTGGCCAAGCAAAAATTTTGCAGCTTGGGCCCAGCACCTGTGTGCACATGAGCCCTCCAGGTGGTTGTAATGCCCACTCAAGTCTGAGTTCACCTCTGCCCAAGCCAGGCAGGCCTCCAGGGAGGAGGGTGGGGCTCCTCAGTGTCCCTGCTGTTCAGATCCTGGAGTTCACCAAGGCTTTGCCCAACACCCAGCTTGTGAGATGAAATTAGCTCTGCTAATTACAACAGCAAAAACAGCTCTGTCCTTGGCATCTATCCTCTAAGCCCACAGGAGCAGATGATGGGCTTCCTTACGAGATGGAATAAAAGAAGTGGTTGATGGGACGTGAGGGTACTTTTTGCCACAAGAAGTGACTTGGGTCCCTTTCTCACTGCTTAGGTTCTGGGCCCTCCAAGAAAGAAGGGGCAAAGGGCAACCCAAACTGTTGATAAATTTGGGCTGAACCCCTATTGTGCACCTGGCCTTGTGCTGAAATTTCACAGTTCCAGCTAAGGCAGTATACAGTCCATTGGGGACAATAAAGCCACAATTTTAAGTGTCAAAATTTGGAGTGTACTAATCTAAGCCTCATTTTGAGGAAATGAGATAAGAAAACCCAGCCCTAAAGAGGAGATGCATTTGCCTGGGAGGTTTGCGTTGGTGGGGGTAGACATCTCCCTGTGGACCTCACAGGGATCCCTGCACAGACAGGAAAGGCGCAGTGAAAGTGATGTTTTCAATAACAGCCCACATTTAGGAAGCTAAGCACTGGGCATGTGTTTTTTTAATTTAATTTTCAGAACATCAGTTAGGTAGTTACAACATCCCTGTCTTATGAAGAGACTGATGGTGAGGGAGGTTCCCTGGGTATCTTCTAAGAGTCCCTGTCTGGAGTAAGTCTGCCTCACTCTGTTCTCCCTCCATCCACGTAGGGAATGAGTGGATCTTGCCACCTCCCTCTCCTAGTGGCACTTCCCTGACACCATTGCCAGTGGCAACCACCAAAATCATCCACATCGGCTAACCCTCAAGCTTCCCAGGCCTTGGAGAAACGAGGACTGTGAGACAGAATAGGTTGACCTTGAGCATGAGCTTGACCTTGAGTCTGGAGGTTGGGCCCGGGAGCACTCTGTCTGAAGCCCTGGTGAGGCTCTCCTCCATGGTCAGGCCTATCACTCTCAGCCTCGATTCCACATTTCTTTCTATCAGAGCCCATGCCCCGGGCTGGGGTAACACCATCTTCCCCACTGAGTCCTGTGGCACCATCAGAGGCCCTTCCTCAGGGGAGCCTGCCACTTGGTGCAGGCCTACCTCGCCCTTTTCTGAACTCTGGCAGGTCAGAGGTCACCTTCCTGCTCTTTACTTGTGTCAGTTCACCCACCAGTCGGTCTCTGCCTTCCTCCCTCCAGCAAGGTCCAGAAGCTGATGGGCCCTTGCGTCCCTCAGGGCACCCAGCTCAGAGCTGGGCACATGACAGGCACACCCAATATGTCAGTGGGAGTGGACTCATCATGCCTTTTGGAGGAGATGGTCAGCTGTGGGAGTAACATGTCTCCACCAACTTCTTCCTCTTCACCTAACTCAGGACCAGAGGACAGACAGACTCAGCACAGACTGTTTGACAAGAGCAGCTCTTAAAACACAGATGCTCAGCATGAGTGCCTCCACCCTTGCAGAGCTGGCCCAGACCCACCCCAGCAAGGGCCAGGACATACAACCACCACTGAGGCATTTCTGGCTGAGGTCTCATTTTATTTGCAGCCCAAATAGAAGTGGAGGAGGGGATTTCTGGGAGTGGGGGATGCTGAGCAGCATTGGGGGTGGGGGCTGGGTCCTGGCAGGCTTCAGAAGAAGGGGCAGGCAAAAGAAAAAAAAAAAGGAAGTGAGGAAAGAGGAAGGAAGAGGCCCAACAAAAACTAATTGAGAAAGTAGGTAGAAAGGTACAGTTACGGGTCCCCAGAGACTCTTCTCAGCATCCTCACAACCCCCGTCCCTGCCACCTTCTCCCTCTGCCACTGAGCAGGACCTTAGTCTGTCTTCAGCCAGGCTCAACTTCCTTGGATCTGCCACCCTTCTGGCCACTGGGCTCCTTCCAGTGTCTTGGCCCAGTCAGCCCAGAAGCCACCCTCAGGATAATCATAGCCAGCATTTATGAGGGCTGACTCCGTGCCAGGCCCGTTGCTCAGGACTTACACAAATGCCTTCTGCATGGCCTCCCCAAGGACTAGAAGAAAAGAGAAAAAGACCCTATAGTGCAATGGTACATGCCAAGGAGCACTCAGTATACTGACTAGGGTCTGTAGTTCCCAGAACCCGAGAATCAGAGACCCACTCACTACCTCTCCCAAAGCCAGGGGAGACCCCAGACAGACTGAGCAAGGACCCGGGCTCAGGAGAACACATGGGTCAATACTGGGCCCTACTGAGGGTAGGGGAGCAGGACTGAATGAGGGAGCAGAGAGAAGAGACCAGTTGAGGCGGACCTACCAATGAGCCTGTGGGGAAATACACACTGTGTGGAGAGTGGCCTTCTCACCAGGGTAACCTTTGTGGTTATAGCACGCGGCCACATCAGCCGGTCACACCACCAAAGCATTAAGTTTCCTCAAGGCCTGAAGAGGGAGGGGGTTTCCAAAAAGTT
The DNA here is from genome assembly GCA_004027375.1 of Macroglossus sobrinus. Classification (NCBI taxonomy): domain Eukaryota; kingdom Metazoa; phylum Chordata; class Mammalia; order Chiroptera; family Pteropodidae; genus Macroglossus; species Macroglossus sobrinus. The sequence continues at coordinate 167,851 of PVKZ01002712.1, read as the reverse complement.
GCCAGGATGCCAATCCCATCCCCTGGACTGGGGTCATGCGGCCAGCTAGTCCAGGCACAGGAAGGACAGTGTCCTGGACTCCACTGACGTGGGTGGGAAAGCCCACATCCTTCCTGTTCCAGAGACTGCAGGAGGCAGGGAAGCCATCGATCTCCCAGGAAGGACATGGCATCCTTCTGTCCAGCCATGCTGCCTGACTCCTGAGAGCAGAGGCCTTGACCCACAGTATGTCGTGGAAAATCACAGAACTTGGGACAGATAGACAGGAAGACTGCCTGATTAGGCTGGGTTGTGAAGCGGGAAGAGGCTAAGGAATGACAGGGACGTCTGCGGGTCACAGAGACAAACAAGGCAGGGGCGCCCCTGTCAGCCCTGAGTCTGGGCCCACAGCACCCTTTCTCCCTAGGTCACCTTGCATCCAAGTCACTGGAGTAGGTTGAGTGGTGGTTCTCAAAAAGATCAGTCTATGTGCTAATACCCGGACCCTGCGAATGTGACTTTATTTGAAAAAAGGGTCTTTATCAGTGTAATTAAAATTAAGAATCTTGAGCTGATTCTGGATTACCTGGGTGGGCCCTAAATCCAATAATAACTGTGCTTATGAAGACTCAGAAAAGGAGAAAACAGGTCAAGAGGAGGAGGTGACTGAAGATGGAGGCAGAGGTGAGAGTGATGCTGCCACAGCCCAGGAAGTGCTGAAGCCACCAGAAGCCGGGTGGGATAAGAAAGGGTTCTTCCCTGGGTCACCTGCAGGGACCCTGCAGGGACCCTGCAGGGGCCTTGATTTCAGGCTGGTGCCCTCCAGAACTGTGAGAGAATATGTTTGTGTTGTTTTAAGCCACCTAGTTCGTGGTATTTTGTTACCACAGTCCTAAGACTCACACATCTCAGGGTACAACACATTCTCCCCACTCAGGCCTCCAACTGCTGGGCACCTCCAGTCTCCCAGCCATCTCTGCCTTAGCCTGTGCTCTGCACCAGAGCCTTGGGATGCCACATTGATGGAGGTCCCCATCCTGGCCTGTGTGGTCTTTTGGAATCAGCTCCTGTGAGCTGTCCCTAATCCCAGCCGTCCTAGGCCTGGAGGTCTCCCTTCCCCACTTTAGAGAGTTCCTGCTTCTATACCACACAGGGCTGAGCTTTAAGACTAAAGTTTATGGCCTGGTCCCAACCAGCCTCAGGGACGCTCTGGTTTCCTTCCAGCCTACCCCTGCCACTCCAGATTATCCAATGTCCCCTGAACACATTCTATATTTCTCCACCATTCTTTGCACCGTTGTCCATACCTCATGCTTACAGACCAAACCCTACCCAACAGTCCTCGCAGCAAGCCCATCTTGGAAGTGGCTTCCAAGAGCCTTCCTGATCCCTTCCCACCCCAAACTCCCGAGACAAATCCTTCTTCCTTGAAAGGCTGAGAACGAGAGGAGGGAGATGAGAGACTGGTGAAGTCCTCTGAGTGCAGGCACGTGCCTGGTGCCTGGTGTCTCGTCCTGAGCTAGCTCTCGCCTACACAGTAGCCCAGCTTCCCAGACAGGAGCCCAAGGTGCTGAGAGATTAAGCAATGCTCTAGGCCACAGACGGAGATGAGAGCAGAGGAGCTGGAAGCTACGCCAGGGCTGGGGCTCCAGACTCCGCCATTTCCCCAGTGAGCCCATCCTGCCCTTTCATCAGAGTGAGCTGTTGAGTTCCTGTCTCATTGCACTGCTTTGCTCTGGCAGGGCCAGGCATGGCTTGTTTGTCTTGCCACTCTCCAGAGTGCCCGGCAGAGACCAAACGCAGGAACAACTGCTCATAGCACTAAGAACATGAGCAATCCCGGGGACCCACCAGCGCGCTCACACTCTGAACGCTGGACACAACCACTTTCAAAAGAAGGCCTGCTTCAACGCCCTCCATTCCTAGGAAGGATGCATTTCCTACAGTGAGTGTGCACCAAACGGCTTCTTAACCCCTGGAATTCCCACCTCAGATTTCTTATCTGAAGTAACAGGGATGTGCTAACAATAGAACACTGTGCTAACCATTCCCACAGTGCAGCAGCCCTCATACACTGTCAGACTTTGGCTTGGCTTCAGCTTGTATTTCTCACAATTTCCCTGTCTGTGGGCCCCATTGCACTCAAAAGAAGAGGTAAGGTTGACATCCACCTCAGGATGTCATGCCAGGGTGCCCCAAACATGTCCGTCTCTCCCTCCATCCTGTGTTCTCAGCATCTCCAGCCTCAAGCAGAGCAGTGAATGCTTAGGACTTGCACACTTCTCTGGGGGCGGAGAGGGCAGGCTGCAGGGACAGAAAGCGGGTTCCAGACAACAGAAAACATACTGGCTTGATGGGGAGGCGACATGAGGGGGTAGAGCAGGAACCAGAGAGTAAATAAAAAGGACAACAGAGGGGACACCCACTGCCCCTCTCACAGATGAGCTAAGAAAGGATGGAGTTAACTAGACTGCCATTCCCAGCAGCCTCGTTCCTAGTTATCCTGGGATGGGAACAAAGACAGACAAGCTCAGAAAGATAATCTGGCTTCTCTGCACAAAGATGGCCCCCAGGGTTTTTACAAGGCCTCAGAAAAGCCAGTTTCCCTACCCTCCCACCTCTTACTCAAGTCCTGGCTTAGAGGAATTCTGGTCCCCACACAATGAAATCCTGGGCTGTTCTCCCACCCAAATCTCCTGTGGCTTGGGTGGTACCTGACACAATGCCTGGGCCCCAGCTGGGCTAGGGAGAGGGTAGGAAGGGGTGGGGAGGAAGGGAAGAGTGGTGGGCCTCTTACACACACACACACACACACACACTACACACTCACTCACTCACTCACTGACACACCCCGTCCTGCTTCGCTTAGCTCTGTGCATGCAAAGATCTAAAACTCCTTTCATCTTAATAAAAGAGAACAGCAAGAGACACAAAGGCAAGAAGGGGGAGGCCAAGCCCGTTGTAAAACACTTAAGAGCTCGTGGTTGACCTTTTGGCTTGTTTTCTCTGCTGCAGGGACCTGGGCTAAACAAGGGAGCAGGGTATCTGCCTACGCTCCCACACCAGACTGCAAACCAGTCAGGGCATACCAGGTCTCCTCCTCCGGGAAAGCAGGTGGCCAGAGACCAAAAGGCCAGGGACGGTTAGCAAAATTACCTCCAGAATCATCTATGACTAGAGTCACACTGCCTGTGAATTACACAAAATGATAATGATCTACAACCACATTGTTTTCCAGACACAGGGATGGAGTGATGTCGAGTGATGCCCATGCTCTGCCCTGGCTTCCACCTGAGGTGGCACCTGGCACATAGTAGGTGTCCTTGAACCATTGACAGCAAGCAGCCAGCGATACTGCCACATTCATCAGGATATACTGCTGCCCCAAGGCCACCAAGAAAGAAACAGCTAAAAGCTCTTCAGCTCAGAAGAGCTTAACACTTTGTAGCAGCTGAGCTATAGCAGCTAAGGGGCCAAACTCAGAAATCAGAAGGCCTGGGTTTGAACCCTGGCTCTCTCACTTGCTATGACAATAGCACTCACTTATGGCATGGAAGTCACATGGTAGTGCTCTGTAAAGGACACGGTATTGGCATTGGTATTGGTTATAAGGCCAGGTCTCCCTTTTGATTTGTTAAATCCTGCTGGGTACATCTTAGGGACTCTTGTGGTAAGAAGGGGTGACCAACATCCCTGCAGCATCTCCAGAAGTCTGGGGACATGGCTAAGTTGTCTCCTCCACCCCCTTGTTCTCTTCTAAAAACCCAAGGGGCTTCCACAGAGGGAGAGCAGGCACCCAGGAAGCTCACAGCGACCCCCTCTAGTCTGGCAGTATCAACTGACAGCTCCCCAACTCCTTCTGAGCTCCTAGAAGGACAAACCACTGTTAGCCTCTGATGCCCAGCGTTAAAGGTACAAGCACTCCTTAAAAGCTTGCTGAATGAATGAATGGATGGAGTCAGGACCAGGAAAGAACCGTACTGCCTCTAATCCCAGGAGTAGGAATCTGAAATGGGAGCAGAGTGGAAATTCCTGGATGAAGTAACTTTAAAGGTTTTTGCCTGGGAGGCACCCTGGGGTCAGAAAAGTAAAGCGTCAACAGTGGTCAGTACCTTGAGAAACGTGAGCAAAACCCCTTCCAGACACAGCCCTGGACACAGACTGCAGCCTCTTTAGGTCTGGATGGCCTTCATCTAACTTCAGGCTGACTCACTGCCAACATTTACCAAGAAAAAGACCCGGGAATAAACCATGACATCAGCTTATCTGACCTTGCTCAGGTTGTCTTAACAGAAATAGAAGGTAAATGGAGGATTACAGGGTTCAGTGCAATTTAGGTAAAAGAAGGAGCAGAGAAGCAACCCTCAGTGGAGTGATGAGCAAGTCCCACTTTCTGAAGAACACCCAACAAGGGGCATGGTCCTGTCACCCCATGGGAGGGTTTAGTAAATAGCAAGCAACTACCACATGTATTGAGATTTAGGCATTGTGCAAAATGCTTTATGCCACAATAAACCTCTTGAAGGAGGCACTATCCCCATTTTATAGATCAGGAAAATCAAGGCACAGAGAGGTGAGGCCACTCACTCAACATCTCTGAGCCGGATCCCAACCCAGGACTATCTGACTTTCAAGTCTGTAGTCTTCCCATGATGCTGCTCATTGACCTGGTTTCTGCGAAATAATAGATGTGCACCTACAGGTGAGGGCTTCCTCACCTGTACTGTTTAGAGAAATAAAGGTGATAATTTAGGTGAAATTTGGGCATGAAGCAGGGAGTTAGATTTAATGAAGAGATTCTGGGAGTGTGACCTGGGATATGAGATGGATTTTCAACAAAAAGGATGAGAAAGCCTTCTCTGCAGTAGATTACAAAAAGGGGGTGAGAGAGCTCTTCTGACACTGAGCAGTGTGTTTTTGGGGTGACGCTATCGAGAGGAAGCAGCATGGGTGCACTGGGGGCATTCTGGGACAGCACACAGGGGTACCAGGCATCCCCCACTCTCTTCACCTCCAGCCCCTCTAGCCCAGGCATGCCGTGGTCCAGCCTCTTCAGTGTCTCTGGAACAAAGTCTCAGCAGACAAAGGACCCTTTCATGAACTTCAGGCGGGTCCCCTGTCTGCTACTAAGAAGGCTATTGAAATAGGCTCCCAGGAGAACAGTTTGTTATGAGCACGTGGTTTTGCACTGACAAGCAGGGCCAGAATTATGACAACGCCCTCCCTCTGGTTTGATCCAGGCTGGTAGGGGACTCTCCTGCACCCACTGCAGGAATGACCCGGAAGGAGAATGAGCAGCCCAGGACTGCTCCAAAGCTGAGTCCCTCCACCTGGGCAGGGGGAGTCCCGCTGTGTTATTTACCTGGAAGTGAGTCATTTGAAAATTGTGGGCTTTGTATTTTTTCTAGGGACTGGCATCTGAGGATGTCAAAGTGCTCTGAATATTATCTGATACTGGCTGCTACTATCCCCATGAGACAGGGACACTGAGCTCCGTCAGCTAGTATCACAGAGTGTGTCACAATAGGAAGGCATCTGGAGTTGGTGGTCTGCCTGTTGTCTTCTCACCTTTGACACTTAGATTATATGGGATTTTGGATGCCACCTTCACATTCACTGGGCCAAGATGTCCTGCAGAAGCCTGGGATGGCAGAAAGAGTCTAAGGTTCTTTGAGGCACAGATACAGGTTTGAATCCTGTCTCTGCTGTTTACAGCTCTGCGACTCTGGGCAAGTCGCTTGGCCTCTCTGAGCCTTTTTCTTTACTTGTAAAACTGGAATAATATCTACCTTGAAGGATGGTTGTGAGGAAGAGAAATAAATATCTGCAAAGTTCCTAAGATGAGGCTTTGCTCAGAGTATGTGCTCAATGAACAAAGCCTTTTTTTTTTTACAGGCTGTTCTACTTTTATGAACAAAAGGTCATAATGACTGATTTGAGAGCCAGATTTGTAAACAGAAACACAAGCTGCAAATAATGCTCCCTGCTAATGATACTCTAATTTTCATTTATAACCCTGATGGCTACATTCATACAAAAATTAGGGCAATTACTTTAGCTACTGAAGTGATGGACATCAGGGAAGCTGTGTTAGAGCTTCTGAAGTTATGGCCAGTTACACAAAGCAAATACTTTAATCAGATACCTTCAAGTTGAAAAAAATGGTGGTTCTTGCTCTGAAACTCTTTAGAGGGAGAGCTACCACGCCATCTAATTTTTCACCTTTCTTCAGAGCAAGTTCTTCATTCCCTGCATCTTTCACTTGTTGTTTTGGCATTTGACAATCCTTGCTTAAAAATTTCTATCTTAGAAAGAACAGAAGGCATCACCTTATGAAACTCGGCTGAAGCCACAGGTCGCCAAGTTAAGAGCATCAGAATTGCTGAGTTTGACCTTATAAACAATGCTGTCCCCAGGGCTTCCCTTTCGCAAGACACAGAAGTCACCCATGGCTGTACTCTCTAACACCACTCCCAAAGTCTTGGGTATATCTCAGATACCTCTGAATTCCTGCATGAACTACTGGGAAGGAAAGGATTCCACAGGTTTAACTGAACCATCAGGAGTTCCATGGGGAATGCTAGAGCAGGGTGACAGGTGACCAGTGAGACCTCGCTTCAATTTCCAGCTGGTACTAAGTCCTAGGGCAATGGATTCTAAACATTCTTTCCCTGTATGCATTTGATCAGAAAGCTCCATGTGGCCCCTGAATCCCTAGTATAGCACCCTGCCTATAATAGATGCACAATAAAGACTCACCCAATCAGAAAATGAAGGTTCCCTCTTAGCTCCCATAGTACGGACATGGGCATCCTTGTTTCTCCCTTTCTTTTGGGGGTGAGGGTGAAGAAGAAGGAAACCACATTTCTGATCTTCCCATCCCTGCTCCAGCCTGCTCTTCCCCTCACTTTTCACAGATTCAGGCTGTAGAAGGGGGGCCCGGACCCATGGAAGCCACCAGAAGCCTCTGTAAGGAGTCATGCTCTTTGCTCCCATTCGCAGATCAGAGTACAAAACAAGACTACAGCTATCAACACTGTGCTCTATCCCCTTGGGCAAAACCCAAGGCTCCAACAAACTCACCTCCAACCAGCTTACAGCTCAGATGTGGGACCTGCATCCCCGCTTCTTCCCTTTGCCCATTCTCTGAGAAACAGAGAATGCGGATGTTACCTCTTCTGTGCACTTTCCCATCAACATGCCTTACAGTTGGTTCTCGCTCCTCTCTGCTCACCTTACCCTAAGGTGGAAGTGTTGCCTTGGGCAACAGTGATGTCACCTGCAAGATGCTTCCATTCTGCTGATGTCACGGGGTGGGCCACAGCAATGGAGGGGGATGTGCTTTCTACCAGAAAACATCACAGGTCCCAAACTGCTGAGGAGGAGCCTACAGACCTCACGGCCACTCTCAAATCATCCTCCTCCTCTCCTAGAAACCTTTTCGCCCTTCTCTCCCCGTGGATGCCTGTGACAGGCAAAGCCTCAAACCTGACGTTCCCTCTCCGAGTCAGCTCAAAGGTCAGGATGAGCAGCTTTGTCCTCAGCTCTACAAACCCCATGCAAGGGCACCGATGATCTCCTTCTCACCATCGGGGACAGTCTGGATCCCTGCAACCTTGCCCTCAGAGGAGGGAGCAGCGGCTCTAATGGGGAAGCTACGGTCCCAATTTGGCAGAGAACATAGATTCTCAGTTGACCTCTACTGTCTTCAAGGGCTTATACTAGCCAGAACTGCTGGTCTGTGCCAGGAACTAGGCTCAGCCCTTTCTATAGAAGCCCCATGAGGGGTTACTGCCATTTTGCTGATGACCAAACTTGAGGCTTGGAAAAGTCTAGGCATTTACCCTAACACAGAGAATATCCAACCACTGAGTAGTGGAGTCAAGACTCAACCCAAGTTTTCCTTCCTCGAAAGCCCACATGGGTCACCCCTCTTTGGCCTGGGCCACCTGGAGACTGCAGCTTACTAAAGACGGGCCATGAGAGGGCCTGGACAGAGACCAGGGGGAACCCTATAAGTCCAGAGAGGCCAGCTGAGCAGGCTTGGTGGCTTAGACAGCCAAACACACACTGCCTTAGGACTGCCTGACCCCCTGCTCACACAAGGGCTGCAGTAAGTGGCTAGTCTGGGCCCTGCCACCTCCTCAAGCAGCCATTTAAATTAGGAACCAGATTTCTTTGCTCTGTACTTGGCTTCCTGTTGACCCATCTAGGCCTCTTGATTTGCATATAGCATTTAACCCTGAAGCCTGAACCTCCAACCTTGAAACTCTATAGTAGTTATTTAATTTATGCAAATGCAACTCTATGTAGCTGGAAGCTAAAGCTTATAATGCAGTAAACAAAGTAAAAGTCACTAAATTACAAAAGAGAAAAGGGGGAAATCCTACCAGGTAAACATTGACCTTGAGGCACTGACCAAGGAAGTATACAGAGCCAGGCTGACGGAGTACTAGTCTTCCTGGCAGGTATTTCTCCATTGGTGAGAGGACCACAGAGGCGAACAGAGCCCTGTGCTAATGGACATCACTGTCCTCAAACCGCACAGCTTCCTCACCCTGCCCTGACTCCAGCTTTGCTGAACACAAGCTGCCTTCTCATCTTTGGTTTCCCAAGGGGCTTACTGAAGACACAGGGATCATCCAGTCTGCATCTCAAAGTCTCCTTGCAAATTAATAAACTGGAATTCTGATTTGTATGCCTACTTCGGGGAGTTTCCTTGAGATGACTCAATAGCCCACGTTCAAACCACTCCGAAAATTGTGGCGATATTATTTCCCAGTGGGCACAACTGGGGGCCCGACCTGGGTACAGGTAAGATGATTCAGGTAAACTCCACCCGATGGGAAATCACCTGGGCACCAGCCAGCCCTTCCCAGAGGACATCAAGATATTATGAATTCCTCATTGGCTGAGAAGCCCAGTGTGTTTAAAATACAGTCTATATGTATGCATGTATGTATGCAGTAAAATGCTCGCTCCAGTTAATTAAGTGCTAAAATGTAATAATGTGGAAAATAAGTGGTCATAAAGATGAAGCTGTGAAGTGGGAGTTTTGGGAAAGGTTTCCTGAATGAGCTTGGGAAGGATGTTGCAGGTGAACAGGAACTGGACAGGGATGTTGGAAGTGTCAGGACACTGCGTTCAGATACTCCCCATTTTGTTCCATTCTCTATCTAGGTCAGGGGACTGCATGGCCATGGCCTTTTCTCTCTGCACCACACCCAGGTGGCACTTATTCATCACCCTCATGCCAAGCCCCAAACTGGATTTGCTACCTCACACCAACCAGCTACTGAGAAGGAAAGTCATTTGATGCTTGGGCCAGGCCTCACATCAGCCTTCCAGGCTGGGCCTGCCTGCCTCTTTCTTTCCATGCCTTCTGCTGCCAGATGGGCTTTCTATCCTTCCTCCATCTGAGCTGAGAGTGGGTATTTCTTCTTTTGACAAAGAAAAAAGCAGCTGCTCTTCCCTCTTTCCCATGCAAGCTCTCAAGCAAACCAGCTTTTTAATCTTAATCTGCTTCTTGCTCTGGAACTGTTCAGTGCCTGGGACTCAGCTTCTAGGCTCCTGAACACTTTGCTGTGCCTTCGTTTCCTCGTCTATAAAACTAGGGTCACAACACCTACTTCATAGGGCTACTGTGAAGATTAAATGAGTTAATATAGGCAAAATAGTTTTGAAAAAAAAAAAAAAGGCTGGCAAATAGTAAGTCCTCTGTAACTGTTTGTTATCAAGGCTGCTGTGTATGGTTGTGTAAGTGGCACACTGCTCTAGAACACCTGGTGGGGGGTGCTGTGAGGATGGATCTGGCTCACATGCTGCTTGCCCCATTACGAGCTTTGGCTATGTCCACTCAGCTGAGACCTCTTTTTCTAAAGGGCAGCAAGGTGCCATCTTCTTGCCTACAGGGAGCACCTTATTCTAAGTCACTCAAAGTGTGAAGCAGCAACCCTGGAAGTTATTCTTATCAGCTTTCTGCATTCTCATAGGCTATGTCCTTCTTCCCAGCAAGACTGGATTAGAGTGGGGGTCAGGGACGGATTGGTCTCAGCCATACATAAGGTCCTGCTCATCAGCACCCCAGCACTTGCCCCTCATAGGATACTTCTTGGTTAAAGCCTTCCCCAAAAGCCCTGCAGGCTACCCTACTACCTCATCCTTCCTGAGGGTACTCTCAGCCCCAAACATTGAATTATAGAGTCTTAGACTCTAAAGGGACCCTCTCCTTCGTAACTGTTGATGACTACTTGTCTCTGCTGAGTGATGGGCAGCACATTACCTGCTGAGGAGCTCTAGATGCTGGCAAGTCCCTTCTTACCTCTAAGTAAGACCCATCTCCCTGCTTCTCCTAACCAGTGACTCTCTGAGGCCAGACAGAGCAAGTCTTTCCTCAAGTGATAATGCATTAGATTCCTAAAAGCCACAGCCCTGTGCCCCTCGGCCTCTCATCTTTAGGGGAAACACTGCTGGTTCATTCCCTTCTCCCTCACAAGTGCACTTTACAGATACAGACCCTCCACGCCATCCCGCCTCCATCCCCTGTACACATCCCCATTTGGTGGTGGTGTCCACTGCAAGAAGAGGCATTGAGAACAGGGCTCATGACCTCCACAGTCCAATTCTACTTTTCCTGGGCTCCATGCCAAGGTGCAGGTCAGTGACTCCCACAGAGATGTGTACCCTCTCCATCGGAAAAATTCTCCCTCAGTCTTTCTCTTAATTGACCTCAGTGGGTCCAACAGAGAAAAATACAACACAGGCTTCCTCCCAGACAGTATCTTCTCAGGTGAGCAATTTTGCCAGAAGCCTCTAGCAAGAAGTTCCTCCATGAACTTGCACTCGGATAAAAGTTTACCCACATACCCTCTTCTTTGTTTCAAAAGTTGCTGGTAAAGTGACAAGTTCTGGGATGATGGCAGCGGGTTAAAAGCCAGAGACTGAAATGGCTGCACCTTTGACAATTCTGGCGTTTGAGGATGGAGCTTGAAGAAAAAAAATTTCCCTCTACCCAGGAGAGCAGAGTCAGTATAACCACTTCACGGGAAATAAGAGGGCAGAATGGCCTGGAGCAGCAGCAGACACAGGGAATTAGCAAACAAGGAAAGCCACTTAGGCGCTTAGGCTGGAAGAAGGACTCAAAAACACAGCCTATTAAGTTATCAAGAAAGAGGTGAATGGCAATTCTACCTACCTGTGCCTGACACTTGCCCGCGGGTTAACCAGGACCTGTGACTGTATCAGGCACAGATCAGCTTTACCTGGCAGCAGCCTCTCCAAGGTAGAAGTGGTTTGTAAAAGGGAAAGGCCCTGGGTCAAATCCAAATGAGGAACGAGAAAATAGAATACAACCCCAAAACTGATTGAGATCCAAAAGACCAGGGGCCAGGATCTGCCAGTATCTGGTGCTCTTCTAGTGTTGAAGGGGACCCTTTCTCACACCAGCTGGAGGGGCAAAAGGCAAAGTTTGGTTCCTGAGAGGTTCAGTAAAATATTTCCCTTCTTGGGCAACAGAATGGATGGAAAGCTCTGCCTTTGGGCTTCTGGGTCCCTTGGGCGGGCAGTCAGAAAGGTGGAGACACTGGGAAAGGGTTTGGGGAAGGAGTTAGGGGTCAAATGGCAGAGACTATTTGCAGCCACAAGAGAAAGTTCTGCATAGCGTGGGGTCTCCTCCACTAATAGTCCCGAAAGAGGAAGCGGCGGGACTTTATCCGGCCCCAGCAACCTCATAGCTTCACTACCTTAAGCCGAGAATAAACAAGATCCACTTCTATTCCCTCCTTCCAGCGGGGGAAGGAAGGCGGGAATGGAGATGGCTAAAGGGCTGCTATCCCCCGCGGCCGGCCTTTCTGCCCTAGCACTCTGCTCAGACGGTTAAAAGTAATGGGTCATCGGGGCAGTAGAAACAAAGACGTGGTCCTGCTTCGGGCGCCTCCAGGAGGAGCCGCTCGAGGCGGGGTCCGGAGCTGAGGGTGGAACGCGGGACGCCAGACGACGATGCGCCGCATCTTGCTACGAGCGCTGTAACGGGGTCTCAAGGACCAGCCCTAACCTGCGGGGCCCAGCAGGCGCTGGGGACCCCCCTGCAGCCCCTGCGCCCCCGCCCCGCGACGCCATCTCGGGCGCAGCTCCGCCTCGCCTCGCGTCTCCACCGCGCTCTGCTCCCAGCGCACGAGGAGGACGCAGAGCCTCGCGGCTGCTGGCCCACACTTACGTTCAGCCTCCGGTCCCGATCCGGGTCGCGGGGAGGACTGCGGGGAGAACTGCGCGGACTCCAGCTGCACTCGCGGGTCCCGGGGCCCGACGCACCGTTGGGGGGCGGCGGCGCGGCAATCAGTGAGTCGGGGGCGGCGACACCGCAGGCAGCTCCCGCCTTCTGGCCTCCAGCAGCCGGGCTCTAAAGAGCTTCAGAGTTTTACTCATTTCCTGGATGTCACAGAAACTTTTCCTCCTTATAAGAACAAAACGCCCGCCTCTCCTCTCCGCGGGAGAAGCTCCTTAAGGAGGACTGTGCGAGTTAGGGGGACCGGACCCAGGGTCCGCCGCGGAGGGCTGCCCATTGACCCCCCCAGGAACTCCAGAGGGGACAGCAGAAGTGGGGGATGACAGGGAGAAACGGGATTCGGCCAGCGGAGTAAATTGGGGCTCCTGAACGGGAAGTCGAGGAGGACGCCCTTAAAAGCCGGCCCAGGCCGGCGGAATGGAGGGGGTTAAGTCACTGCTCGTCGACCGCGCGTTCTCCGCGGCGCGTTTTACAAGCCGCGGATTCCTGGGGCCACTTCTTTTTGTCCCCTGGCGAGAAGTAGGCAATCAAGACAGGACACCGTCCCTTTTCTCTTTTGCGGCTTGAATGGATTAAAACAATTCACCAAATTTTATGGTAAACGAATGCATCCTTGCTTTTTCTCCCGGGGTAACGAGGCACAAAGGAAAATGATGACTTAACTGCTTTTATCTGTAGAGGGCGCTTTAGTTTCCAACTCATGTTTACAGTTGTGATGTTAGTTAGACCCCCCCCCCCACCACTATTTTAGAGGGAGGAAATTGAGGCCAGGAAGGAGGCAGCAACAGCATCTGGGTCATACTTCACAGGTTATGAAATTCTTAACTTTACCACCTCTCTTTGTGACCCATCTAGATTCCACAGCCTGTAGAAGTGTCCGGAAAGGGCTTAACTACATTAAGTTGCTTTGAGGGAGTCAAATGCCAGTGAGGGCACTTTGAGGGGAAATTCTAAGAACACACTGTCCAAATGATTATCACCATTGCTCTTCAAGCCAGGCAAATAACGTTAACGTGTTATGGAGGACTTCGGGCTGGAGTCTGAAAGATAAACAGGCGATGAGGAAAAGCTCTAAAAATAGACCCCCTGGCCCTTGGCCTGTGTTACTCTTGTTTGCAACCTTTGAGTTTCTGCTGCCCCTCACAGCTCCTTCTTTACCCACAGAGTTTTGGGAGCTGGTGGGGAGGAGGGGTGGGGAATGGCGCCATGTGAGGAAACATTCTTGAAAGAGCTGTGTATTTACAAAATGTCTGCAAATTGGATGAGTGGGGCACTCATACCCAAAGCAGGTGAGGGAAATTCCTGGAAGGTGGGGACACAGGACTGAGCACCACTTCCCCTCCTTGTAATTCTTGGCGTAAGAGTTCAGGGAATTTGCTGGAATGCCAAGGTTAGTGCTTGGATGGGTTAGTTATCCTGTGTATAAAATTCTTTCAACAATTTCTAACTGTGTATATTTATTTATGTAACAAATATTTGTAAGATTTTAAAAAAAAACATGATTTCACTCTCTGTGACCTAATGGTCACCTTCATTGGCTTCCCTCTGCTCTCAGCATAAGGTCCACTGTCCTAATGTGACACATGAGCCATTCATGAGCTGGCCTCTACTTATCTCACTAGCCTCACGTCACAGTCCATGTTCCACACCATCTCTTTGCAGTTCTTGGAACCTGTGCTTCTCAGAATATGATATGCATTCGTTTTTGCTCCTTGGCTATTCACATGTACTCTGCCTTCTGCCCGCAACCTTCACTCCACCTCTTTCTCTGACCTTCCTGTCACCCTCAATGCGCGTGCACAGACACACACACATATTTTTTTGCCTGGCTAATGTGTTCTCAGTCTTCATGTCTCAAATTAGGGACTTCCCAGGAAGTCTTCCTTGAACATCCACACCTAGGTGAGACCTCCCAACCCCCTATCACTCCTGGATGTAGTTTCCATAGTACCTTGTGCTTACTTTAGAAAGGGTTTTTAAAAAACAGAAAAGGACAAAAGATTTAACTTTTGAGAACATGAGAGGCCAAGACGTCAGGTAACCTTGCATGCAAACACAGAAATGCTGGGAAAAAAAATCAACAGTTGAAAGAAAGGGGGCATCTCTAGGTATGAGACAGAAAGAGCGAACTCTAAGGCATATGGGGGTACTTGACATGAATATGAGCCCAAATGGCGAAGGACAGGGGTGAGTGCATACTTGGCCTTGGGTTCTAGAAAGGTGGAGAGCTGGACTTCAGACCTCTGCTTAAAGCTAGGACACTGGAAAAGCTCTTAGTGACTGGAGGATGGAGAAAACAAATATTCCCACTGGTCCAGGGCCACAGCAAGGAAGTTTGTGGTTTTTCTGAGGCTCTGGATGAATTAAAAATGTCTGCTATAGAAACTAAAACCACTAGCCTGACTATGCCATGCATTGGTGTGAGGTCCCAATTTATACTGCCCATGTGGTGAGGGAATCCTGAAGTCAACAAAGAATGTAAAAGCTGGTTCCAAGGTAATGAATCCCCTTGGCCTGTCAGAAGCAAATGCAAAACCCAGTTGTTCATGCTGACCTTTAACAGAATTAAGAAGTCCCATCAAAGATAAGTTTATGATTAGAAATTATAAACCGCCTTTTGGCCGGAATCGCCATCTTCCAGTAATTCACCAAAATGACCAACACAAAGGGAAAGAGGATAGGCACCTGCTATATGTTCTCTAGGCCTTTTAGAAAGCATGGAATTGTTCATTTGGCGACATACATGCAAATCTATAAGAAAGATGGTGTTGTAGACATCAAAGGAATGATCACTTTTCAAAAAGGGATGCCCCACCAATGTTACCATGACAAAATTGGAAGGGTGTACAGTTACCTAGCATGCGGTTAGCATTGTTATAAACAAAGAAGTTAAGGACAAGATTCTTGCCAAGAGACTTAATGTACATATTGAACATATTAAGCAGTCATAAGAGCTGAGACAGCTTCCTGAAATGTGAGAAACAAAATTATCCAAAAAAGAAGGAAACCAACTAGAAAGTTATCTGGATTCAACTTAAATGCCAGTCTGCTCCACCTAGAGAAGCACATTTTGGGGGAACCAATAGAAAAGATCATAAGCTGTGAGAACCCATTCCCTATAAATTCATGGCATGATAGATGTAAAAAAACCCCAAAAACCTCTAATTGAGTAGAAGTGTGGTATCCCCTTCCTCAAAGAAATGTTTAAAGAAAATTGTCCTTAAAAAAGGAAATAATAAACCAAATTGGGAAATGAACCTCATGAGAGATTGGGTCAATAAACAGGAGAAAAGAACTTGAGACAATAGAACAATTTGAAAGAAACTATAAAATAATTATGTTCAAAATAATTACAGAGTCAAAACGATAGAATGTAACACTGTGAAAAAGGAATAGGCAAATTTGAAAAAGTAGAAATGCAGTATATAGAAATAAGTGTAGTCATTTATATTAAAAAAATCTTCAGTGGTTAGGATTTTTTTCTTTAAGGCAGTAATAACATATTAGTCAAAATTCCAATAACAATAATTTATTAAAAGGGGAGAAATAAAAGTAACATACTAATCCTATTTATAAATACTGTTTTAGAAATCCTTAATAAAATATTAACACAGATTCCCATTAGCACATGAAAAAAATAGATCATGAATAGATCAAAAAAGAAAAATTGAATGATCATCACTATAGATGCAGAAAAGCCATTAGATAAAATTCAGCATCTAAATATAAATAAATGCTTTTGTAGCATGATAAAAATGAAAGATAAAAAGGATGAAGTTCATTCCCAAAGCTAATATCATACTTAATGGGGAAATAATAGAAAACTTCATGTTAAAGTCAGTGCAAGATAAGGATGTCCTCTTTTACCTTTTTTTTTTTAAAGAAAACGTGTCAAGTAGGAATGTAATTGGTTGCAAATAGAATATCTGATTATAATTTTACATATGTCTAAGACTACAAGAGACTTAAACAAACAGGGCTTTATTTCTAAGTCTGAAGATAGGTGGCTGCTTTGGCTCAACGCTTTGATTCTTTTGGGGCTGGTCAAAGGTTATGGACACTTACTGTTTTGATATATATTGTAAAATTGTCCTCCAAAGATGTTTCACCAATTTCAACTCTCATCAATAAAGTCTGAGAATGCCTGTTTCCCTACATCTTTTTCAGCATTGACTATTTCCTAACTTTAATTTGTTTCTTTCATAGGTGAAAAAAGTGAAAAAAGGTATCCCAGTGTTTTGATTTACATGTCTTTAACTTATAAGTGAGGCTGAAAGGAGCAATACCACTGGCCATTTTTACTTCTCTATTTGTGAATAGGCAGTCATAACTTCACTTATTTATTTTTCTGTTGACTTGTTTTGTGTGTGTGTGTGTGTGTGTGTGTGTGTGTGTGTGTGTGTGTGTGTGTGAGAGAGAGAGAGAGAGAGAGAGAGAGACAGAGACAGAGAGAGAGAGAGAGAGAGAAAGAGAGAGAGTGTAAACGGAATTTTTCTCATGATTTTAGGTGCTAGAGGTGACTTCAAATTCTGCAATGGAAGTGACATGTGACAAACACTGGGCCAGCTGTGAGGCAGCCTCTCACTATACTCCACAATCAGGAACATTGGCAATAAAAAACAAAAAACAAACATGGAGACAGATTTCCTGTTCATCCCCAGCTGTGGTTGTCCCATTATATGGAATAAAATACGTGACAATGGGAGAGACAGGAAGCCAATGCTAGTCATTAAGGGCCTGATGGATGGAAAAAAAGAGCATTTTCCTTGATTTGGTCAATCTCTCACTATCCTGAATTCACCTTTGCATGCAATTTAGAAAGAGAATAACAAGTTGGTTTACAGGATGTTTTATTGGAACAGGCTGCTTGGCTGAGACATCAAAAGTATCAGTTGAACAGGACAGATGATTTGCGTTTGGCTATTTCTTTCCTTAAGGTCTGTCCTAGGAACCCCTCCACCGCTTCTAGGAATGTTAGAGCAAGCAGGGCCTGTAGAGATTACTTACCAACAAAATTGAATTCCAGAGAGGTTAGGCCATATATTCAGTCTTATTTTTGCTTAGAGGCAGCATAATACTAGCTAAAGCTTATACTATGTACTAATTATTACTCTAAGCACGTTATAAATAACAACTCATTTAATTCTCATAATAATCCCATACAGTAGATATCATTAGAATTCCTATTTAACAGATGAAGAATTGAGAGGCTAAGTAACTTGCCCAAGGTCACACAGTTAATAAATGGCAGTTAGGATTTGAACCAGAAACTTTGACTCCAGAATCTTGCCCTTAACTACAACTTTATGTCTTTTTGTTCAAAGTAAATCCCCTTCAAATGCACAGTTATACTGAATTTCTCCAAGAATGAGGTTACAATCATTTGAATGTTTTTCAAACTATTTTGAAAACACATTTGACCTCAGAACCTAATACACTTACATACACAACTGTGTTATAATTGAAAGACAGTCTCTTTAAAAAAACAATTCCTGTGTTTACTACTTGTGTTATATCCTGGTATAAAGATGATACACTGGGGCTTTAAAACAAATTACCATGCTGTAACTTGAGGAAAACCTTTATTCACTCACCCATTCAACCATCTATTCATTCAATAACTATTTGAGCACATACTATATGGCAGGCATTGTACTAAATTAGGAATTGGCAAACTATGGCTGGGAGGCCAAATTCAGAGTACCACCTGTTTCTGTAAATAAAGTTTTATTGGATCACAACCATTCCCATTCATTTAAGTATTGTCTGTGGCTGCTTTTGTGCTTTGAGGCAGAGTCGAATAACTGCTACGGAGACCATGTGGCCCGTGAAATCCAAAATATCTCTTAATCTGATTCTTTACCAAAAAAGTTGTCAGACTCTGGTGTTAGTGATGTTAGATTCTAAAATACAGTAGTATTTTAGACTGGTCTCTGCCATCCTGAATGTTTGAATTACCCTGCTTAGCTTAAATTGTGGTTACAGCTCCTTGAGGTAGAGGTGGGAGTTGGGGTTCGTCCAGGCTTTTTGCCTCCCTCAAATTGCCTCGGAGAACACCTGTTCATAGTAGATGCTCAGCAGGCGTTTTCTGCTGCTGAAATTATTCAGTAGATCTGGCAGCAGATATTGGAAAGGAAGCAACCTATCTACAGGAAAGAGTATATTCCTTTAACATAGCAAAATGTTTCATTTTATAGATACCTATCTTTGCTGCCATGAGAAGCAGGGCATCAACTTTTACCGACTACCTTTGTGCATTTAGCTCTGTGGGGAAAAAAGACTTGGTTCTTTTGCCACTTGCATCAAGAGGAGAAGAGAAATGAGATACATGCATTTAATTTTAATTCTTAACACTTCTGTTTGGGGACCTGGTGTGTGCTTGGAAATGACTTTGTTTACCTATCTTAGAATCTTAAATGTTTGTGTTCCAATAGCTTTTAACTTCCCTTAGTCACTCACTAATCACTCCAGGAGTAATTACAGTGTCTGAGTGTATAAACTTATTATATGTCTATGTTCCTTCTTTTTTTCTTTCTTTCTCCCTTCCTTTTCTTCTTTTTTTCCTTCCTTCCTTCCTTTCTTCATCAAACTTACTATTTTGAGTGCCTCTTATGTATCAGCACCATACATATATTAAAGAAAAGACTGGTCTTTCCACCTTGTGGAAAGACATAAAAATAAACACACAATTACAATATATTGTATTAAAAGAGGGACATTCAGTTTTTCCAGCAAAACAGAAGAGGAGTGACTAACTGGGAATACTTCCTGGAGGATGTGATACTAAGCTGAGTTTTGAAAAGCTCTCTGGATAAAGGAGACAGAATATTTCAGACAAGAAACCAGCATATGTAAAGTCTAGAGTATTTGAAAATATGGTGTTTTCGGAGGATAAGAGCATTGACCCATCATCAAAGGGATCTGTACTTTGATTTAAAACAGTTTAATGTATTCATTCATTTGTTTATTCACTCACTTATTCAATATATTTTTTATTTGTTTATTCATTTGTCTGTAGTGGGACCAGCTTATGTGGAGCCATTCAGTCTTTTAAACCAATCTGGTTAGATGGTTGTTTTGTATAAGTCACAACTAATTCTAGGTAGGATATCAAACTGTGACCTTGGTCTCCTGGGCAAGAAGTACCAACTAAATGAGCTACCCTAGCTAGTCATATCCAAAAGTAATCTGATTGCAGTTGCTGTTAAGCCAATAAAATGCCAGGCAAGTAATATGACTAGGTGGTTGTGACAATGTCATCCTCTCCTGGTAAAAATAATCTCCTGTGGTGGCATATTGTCCTCTGTTTCCTCCTCATGCCTGACCTTTCTGTCTTCCTAATAAATCTACCCGAGCTTCATTGCCTCCTCTGGTATCAAGAGGGGAGTTTGTATGAAGACCCTTTGGGAACTGATGTCAAATGCTCCACAAATGTTCTGTTAAGTTAGCTCTGCAGCAGGCTGGAAACGGAGCAGATTAAAGGAATAAATATGGTTCGAACACTTTTGGAAAGCACTAGCCAGCTGGGACTGTGCTCTGTCATCTAAGGTGAGCATGGGGTCAGCTGATAAATGATAACAATTTTCTGCAACATGAGGGCTTTTAATCTTCCCTACAGCCTGGAGGAGAAATGTTAGATATGATGATCTGAGCAGTTTTTACTCTGTTGTTTGAGGCCTCAAACACAGGTTTTAGATTTTATGGATACTAAATCCAAAGGTATCGCAAGAATGCCTGTGTGAATAGGATCTGTGTTGGTCAGGGCTTTCGGTGATTTTTTCTTTTGGAATGTGGGCAGGTATAAGCAATGGAAATTCATTTCATCCTGACTAAACAAATAAGATGACTTTGTTAGGAGGATGCAAAGTATCTAGCAGGATCTAAGAGAGCAGGTGTTGCTGGGCCTTCTTGGGGACTATAACCAGAATCTAAAAGGGCACCAACTCTCCCTTTTTCTCTTGGGACTGTGGGTTCCCACCTCCTTGTTCATCTGCTTTATTTTTCCATCTATGCAGCCTGCCTTTCTCTGACTCTCCTAAGTTTCACACACTCAATTTAAGGCCTTAGCACTGAGTGGCTTGCAATTCTTGGTCCTGACTATACATCTCCAGGAAAAATAATGAAATTGGCCTTACATGAGTCAGGTCTCCACTCCTGACCCTTCCAGCTATAGCCCTGGGGAGCAGGTAGGGCTGTGTACAACATTTTAGCTTCAGGGAGAAACATATTTATGGGTGGGAGTTACTAGTCTCACTATTTTGATATCCTTACTAGTCTCACTAGAGGATTGTGGGTTGTGTAGACAAATTGCTTCTAGGACCTCTGTGATCTATTAGAGGGGTAGGTTCCTTTTAGGCCACAGTCGCTTTGCATTAGAGGCTGGGATTTTCATGTAGGGCAGCCTATCGGTGTTTCTTTCTACTTTTCTGGAATTTCACTTTATATCCTTCCTGGGTGCTGTTGAAGAGGTGAACACTGTGTACACAATGCTGTTTTTATTACCAAGTCACAGCACACAGCTTAGGCATCCTAGGAAGGTGCTATACGAGGCACTTACATCTGCATTCAAACAAGGAGCTTTGCAGAGGTGTTACAGCTCATGATCATACATTCAGGTTATCTGGCAGAGTGAATGGGTGTGTTTGTGGCTGTCCCTGGTCTTTGAGTTTGCAGCCACTTCTTTGCTAGTCTTCCAAAACTCCACCATTCACCCACACCTTCTTATCAACATTAGTGTCCACTGGTCCCTGATAGAGACCCCACCCTTCCTGTCAGGATTTTTGCTTTCTTGTTTTGGTATCTGCCCATTGCTATTCCTCATATTTAAAATTCCTTCCATTTTCTTACATGTCTATAATTCATCTATATCATTTAAGATCGAGTTCAAGAGCCATGTCTACCATGTACCTTTCGCTAATAATGCCATCCTTCACTGGTCTTCCTTATTTTAGAACTCATTCAATAGTTATTCACTTAATAGTCACATATTGAGATGCGTGATTATTTATATTATTACTATATTAGTTTTTTTGTTATTTATATTATATATATACATTTTTTATTTATTTATATTAGTTTGCTGGGCTGCCATAATGAAATTCCATAGGTTGAGTGGCTTAAACAACAGAACTTTATTTGGTCACAGTTCAGGAGGCTAGAGGTCGAAGATCAAGGTGTTGTTGAGTTTGGTTTCTTCTGTGGCCTTTTTGACTGTCTTGCAGATGACCCCTTCTTATTGTGTCTTTCCTTTGTGTGAGCGCATCCCCGTGTTTCTTTGTGCATCCAAATTATCTCTTCTTATAAGGACATCAGTCAGATTAGATTAAGACCCACCCAAATGGCCTCATTTTAACTTAATCACCTTGTTAAGGGTCCTGTTCCAAAGACCCAGATTCTGAAGTACTGGGGGTTAGGGCTTCAACATGTGAATTTTAGGAGGACACAATCAGCCCATAACACCAGGGGAGACAAGGACTGAACAAGTCGTATGTGATCCTTGTCCTTTTGTTGTTTGATAATCTCATAGCAAAGACAGATGTTAAATGACTGTTTCCATGAACACATAATTATTACCATGTGGGAGGATCTAAGAAGTAGAACACATAGTACTTGAAAAAGAAGTCTTGTGTTGGGGGATTGGTCAGAAAAAACCTCTTTGAAGTGAGAAATGTAGAAAGAATGGATAGGTGTCAGCCAGGTGAAGAAGGAAGGTGGAGCATTCTAGACAGATAAGCATTTGTGAATTCTAAGTAGTGTGAAAGAACATGACATATATGAGGAATTGAGGAATCGAGTGTGACAAGGTGTGGCAGAAAGGCACAAGAAGGTCAAAAGAGTCAGATTACACTGGATAGTATATCTTGACATCTTCATTTCAGTGCTTCCTACATCCTGCCTTGGACTGTTTTAAATTTTTTTTGTGGGGGAGGGATGGCATGAATATGTTTTGCTGCTTCTTCTGTTCCTTTGGGAAGAGATGATTTCAACTCCTTTATATCCTTCATGTTGTGCAGCATAGGGCTAAGAATATAGCAGGTGCTCAATAAATAAATTAAGTGGGTGTAATAGAAATAAGATTGAGAAAAGCACTTTTATTTATCTAAATAAGGAGCTGACCTAATCTTGGTTGGGTGTTATTCCTAGAGGCTCTAAAATGTGAGGACTTTTGGTAGCATGATGCCACCTAGTGCTCGTTCGTATTACAACAACACAGGAGAGCAGGGTGGTATTCAGTAATCTGAAAAATTAGAAATGAAGCATTTTATTTCATCAGCATAAATTAATTTGTTCAACCACCTATGTGCGCATCCATGTTGATGTCTACTTGCATCTCTTTTCTGTGAGCTGAACATCTCAAGTTCCTTTCAACTTCCTGTGGTTCCCTGATTTTCCATGTTTGGGTCTTTCTTTCCCTGCCTTGTAATTCTCTCAAGTATCAGTGTCTAGATTCCCTGGGCACCCATAGTAATCTCTGTTGATATGGCATGTTCTAAATGATACCATCCTATTGTGTTAGAATTAATTGTGATTTTTTTTCTTTCTTCCTTTCCCTCAATGCAAAGGGCAGTGACTTTGCCTTAGTCACCTCTGTGCCAGCCTGTGCCAACCTTGTAGCAGGTCCTTAAAAAAGTGTTTTTTTAAAATGAATTATTATTATCACCATGGTAGATCACCTGCTTGTGCAATGGTCCGTTAAAAGATTCCTAGGAAACGAGAAGACACAGAGTCACACAATTGACTCTAGGACTAGATATGGGTGGCCAGGATCCTCTAGATCATTCTCTGATGTTCTATACTTTCAAGGAATGTTATGAAGTGCCTCTAGATCATGGTGGTCCCACAGCTGGTGATCCCAATGTGTGTAGTTAGGTTTCCGGTAAATGTACTGAGCAGCCTGAGTTGTGAGGCCTGCCCCATCTCCACCTCATTTTTATTAGTTTGGCTTACAGTTCAGTTCAGACTGCTTCCTCAGTTTCAGCTGCTACCTCTTCCACCACTATGCCATTATGCCTCAGCCATATTTTGTTCTGTCCACCAGATATACTGTCTCAGTTCATGAACGATTTATCATTTTACAAATGTTAATTTTCCTCAAATTAATTTATAAATTCAATGAAGTTTCAATTAAAATTTATCATGAAGAATTTGAAAAACATCCTGAAAATTATATGGATGATAGAAGTTCATGAATAGCCTATGTCATTTGAATAGAAGTAGGAATGGAGGCCTTGCCTACCAATCATGATGAATGGCTACAAAACCTTAGTAATGAAACCTGTGGTACTGGCACAGAAACAAACCAGAGTGGTCAGAACAGACCCATGTATATTTAGGAACCAAGATGTTGAAAAGTTTTCTCACTCCATCAAGAAAAAGAAAATCAGATCCTTATTTCACACTATATATAAAGGTGAACTCCAGAAGGATTGGAGAATTCAATGTGAAAAGTAAAACTATGATATTATAATAAATATAATATAATATAATATAATATAATATAATATAATATAATAAATATAACTATGCTAATATAATAATAATATAATAATAAAAGAAGATGACAGAGAATACCTGAGAATACCTTTATGACCTATATGTTGAAAAACATATAAAAAATTTAAAAATGAAGGGTTACAAAGTTAAGGATTACTGTTCTACAAAGGACATTGCAGGCAGTTTCCAGTCTTTAAAAGTAGATTAATGTCCAGACTTTACAGAGACCTCTTGCAAACCAAAAAGAAAAAGACCAGTAGAAAAATAGGCAAAGGCTATAAATAGACAATTTACAAATAGGGACCCCAGGTGGCTTATGAATGCATAAAGAAATGCTCAATTTCGCTAGTAGAGAAATGCAAATTAAAACAGAAATGTGTTGACACTATTTGATTATATTGACAGAAATTTAAAAATTGGCTAATTAGATGTCAGTATTTGTAAAGCATTTGGAATAGTATCTGACATTTGGTAAACACCAAGTGTTTATAAATAAATAACCACATGCTTGCAAGAATGGGAGTGGGGGAAAGAAACCCTTACACTATGCACTGGAGTGTAGTGTAGGGCTGCAGTTCTAGTGTATATTGTGTATGATCCAGCAGTATTTGGTGAAATTAAGTACCCAGGGCTTCCATCGTGCTACTAGACACCTTTGTGTTGTTAGAAAGTAGAGTCCACCACTGGGCAGATAAATTTGAAATAGGCCTAAAATCTAGGTAGTCACAGCCTTCTTGTTCATTTTTGACTAGAGAACAGAGCTTTTGAAAGAAGAAAGGAGATATTTTTCTACAGTAGGGCACATGACAAGAGAAAGAGAGTAGAGACTCCTTCAGTCCCCCGTGGCCCCCTGGTTGGGTGTCTTTGTTCAGGACAAGCTGCATAACCAAATGCAACGGCCCCATGAATCCTCCATGACTTTAAGAATCTCTCTCCTAGGCATGTACTTCAGAGGAATTTGAACACAGGTCCATAAAGGACCATAGGCAAGGTGATCACCACCACAGTGACTGGTGCTTTTGGAGATGTGGAGGCAGCCTTGGTATTCATCACTTGGGGATGGAAGTGAAATGCATGGATGTCCCATACAGGATAGTATGCAGCAATCAGAAGAGATGAACTGGGATTATAATACCAACTGCAACAGCAATAGGTCCTGCAAAAGAATCTTGAGTTAAAAAAAAATTAGACAATGAGATGATCCTTGAAGTCCAGTACTATTATTAAACATTAAAAAATGCACTAATAAAAATGCTATGCATTTTTCAAAAATACATATTCAAGCACAGTAGCAAAAATGCCAATGGGGCTGATGATGAGTGTGTGTGGGGATAGGGATAAAGGGGAAAAAAATAATGAAACTAGAGTGGTCTTACATGTTTTCACAAACCAAGGAGTTTAATTACTCCCGCTTACTGTACCCGAAGTTTAAAGGGTGTGGAGGCGAAGCGGGAGGAGGAGAGAGAGGGAGAAGAAAGGGTCTTGAAAGAGGAGCCCCCGATGCTAAGCAGATTTTCATGATGTGGCTCCAAATACGTTTTGCCGGGGTGCCTTGAGCTCTGCGCCCTGTTTTTCTCACCACTTTGAAGGCAGGACCTGTGTTTTCTCTACCTCTGTTTTCCCTGCCGGTGTCTTGCACAGTAACTGCTTTGTAAGGAACGGAACTGACTCTAACTGAGAATATTTCTGGTTTGCTGGAACGAGTCGCTTTGTCACAGAGGGCAGAGGATGGCTGCCGGTCCTTCCCTTATCCAGAATCGTCTGATCCACATTTCCTTGTAAGCGTTAGTCTTTGGCTCTCCTTTGCCAATTTCCTGGTCTCTTCCATCACCTCTTTCTCAGTTGCCTCTTCTCATTTGCTCTCTTTTCTCTTTGGTGTTTCTAACTTCTGTGCACACCTTGGGACTCCGCCTAGCCTCTCAGGGACACCGCCCTCTTTTTTTTTTCGGTACCTTTCATTTGCATATTCCTCCCAGGAACTCGGTCTGGGTGAGGCCTCAGGGGCTCCTCCCACTTCGAACGTAAGCTAGCGCCCTTTAGAGGGCGCGTCGGTTGCCAGGCGACGGGAGGACGCGCCGAGCTCAGAGTTTCGGCCCCCGGCGGGGAATAGAAATAACGTGGCGCTGTTTTAGATGCTGGGGGCAGTGCACAGCCCCTTCCTCAGACTCCGGCCCAGTTTCTGCGATCTCCACAGCAGCCTCTGAGGCCACCCCTAGAGAGCGTCAGGATGGCCGAGGTCAGGAGTCAGCGCCCTTCTCTCTGTCGCCTCTCGCTCGACCCCTTCCCATCGTCCCTCTCCTATCGACTTGTCCTCTGTCATAACCACTGCTTCCAGTATTTTCTCCCCATCAACATCCTAAGACCAATTGCAGACTAATCCCACCCTCCTGGCCCAGTTGGTTCTGGCTCATTACCTTAGTCATTCCTTCAATGGGGAGCATACCCCGCAGCCCCGCTATTAAACTGGCTATGCGCTAAGCGCTAAGCGCTAAGCGCTAAGCGCTAGGAGTTCATGACAGGCACCTACTCCTAGATTTTGAGCCTTAAGGTGATACCACAAGAGGGATACACATGAACATATTGATGTCTCACTAACTGAGGAGACCTACATGAAGGCTTCATAGACATCCACTGTTACCCCTGTTCACTGACCCTTGCTTGCCTATCACACCGTGATTCTCTGTCAACTGTTCAACTGCTTTGACACATCTTCATTAAGCCCTTCAGCCCATCACCACTGCCCTCTGTTACTGACCACTGCGTTACCATCTTTAGCCTCCATTTACACTCCCCCACATTGTAGTACACCCCATCTTCATCCTCACTGATGGGAGATCATTTTTGCTACCCTTTAAAGATCGCCTGTCTGTCCATTAGCACCCTCATTTATAACTTGGACATCAGGACCCTGTTATCACTTGCCATTCACAGTCCCCATCCACCATGATCCTACCCATATCCCTTAAGGTCCCATCAGAGCTCTCCCCCATTTCACTCATGATCATGACATAATGTGTGGGCTCAATAAAAAAATGAAAATTCAGAGCCCCATTCTTAAAAATTATTGAGTTTCAATATTTGACAACG
This sequence comes from Macroglossus sobrinus, assembly GCA_004027375.1. Lineage (NCBI taxonomy): Eukaryota > Metazoa > Chordata > Mammalia > Chiroptera > Pteropodidae > Macroglossus > Macroglossus sobrinus. The sequence goes on along the minus strand of PVKZ01002712.1, from coordinate 141,009 downwards.
GAACACTAAATTGACTGGGGAATGGGGCCTGTCTGAGCAAGGAGCCCTGTGCAACTGCATAGGTCACATACCCATGAGGCCAGCCCTGGTCCCTGGTCCGGTCACCTTCATCATGCCCCCCAACCCTATTCCAGTCGCTTTTCTTGTCCCTTCTATACAATTCACATCCCCTCATCATTTTGTCTCCTCCATACCCAGTCTCCTAGTCTCCCCTTCTAAACTATATCTGCCTCTAGTCAACAGCTTCCTTTCTTTATTATACAATCCCCTTCATACCCTCTATCTTCTTTACTTCCCCAGCTCTATCACTCTTATATCTCTCTTATATCCACACTCCTGGAGCCATATTACTTATCCCCAGTACCTACACTCATTTATATCTCTTTCCTTCCCGTTTCCTCCTCCTGTTTCTCCTAATTTTTCTCCCTTGACCTCATCATTTGCTTTTGAATATTTCCTCTTATTCTCCACCACTAGTCATCTTGGTTTATGTCATTCTTCTTCATTTTCTATAATAAGCCCTAGATACTAATACTGTGAAATAATTATTTCCTAGTCTCCCTTCCTTTTCACTATCTCCCCTTATTTCTTCCCTCTATTTTTCTTTTCACTTGATTTCAGCAAACTTTTTTTCACCTCTGCTTTCATAAGCCTTTATTTCCAGTCTGGCCTCATTTTTCACTGCAACTCTTTTCCTTTTTTCTTTTTTTTTTTTCTCCCCACTGATTGGTATCTATAGCACCTAGAACAGTGCCTGGCAGATAATAAACACTCAATAGATAGGCGTTGAATGAGGGAGCATCACAGTTCCTCTCTGATTAGTTCATGTTGAAAGGATGTCGCTGAAACAGATACGGTTATATGCCGTAATAGTGTAGATACCGACTGGTTATTGGTCACAGCTAAGAGATAATTTTTGCTTTGCTTTTAATAGTAATATATTTTTAAATAGCAATATGAATAAATCTCTTCTGTTCATAAAAGTTTCTTTAAAACTTTTCTTTCTTTGATATTTTTCCATTGCTGTGCTAAGTGCTAGGTATATAGGGAAATCCTGGACTGCCAACAAATCATTAGGCCGGTGTCAAGTGTTGACATTAATACCATTTACAGGGATGGAACCGAGAACATTGCCGTGATATATTTTTCTGTGTGCTCATGTTTAGCATCAACAAGGGGAAAGCACAGAGCAACAGCAGCTCCATATTTCCTTAATGTAATTTTTCTTTCTTTGTGGAATTGCTCTATTGTGGTCTTTGCAATAATCTGCTTTTAGTCAGGAAGAAAACTTCTGGTGAGTTTAACATTAGTACTAATATTGTTACATGAAATGTTATAGATATGCTTGTGACTTGACATCTGTTTTAAGATGTTGACTCTGTTTCACTTGCATGTCATCTTCAGAAATTTAATCAATAGTACGTATGTTTTCAAAAACCAAAACTATGTAGACTTTCTCCATCTTGTGAAGACAGACTTGTCAAAGCAGAAGGGTAACTAGACTACTCACCTAAAATCTTTAGTGCGAAGTTTAATTTTATTTTATTATTGGGATTAAAGATCATCTCAGTTGATTTTCTTGACTAGTAGCAGAGCTTTGATGCAAAAGCCTTTTTCAATATAGACAATCAGAACATAATATTGCAAACATTATTAGTTCTTTGCTCAAAAGTCTTCAGTGGTTTTCTGTGGCCTAGAAAATAATTCACTCCTTATTCCTTAGTATACCATTCAAGGCCTCCACAGTCTGTTTGTAACTTTCAGTCTAGTCTTCTCCTTCCTTCTCCCTGTCATACTTCTTATGCTTTAGCCAACTTGAGATTCTTAACCAATCTCAAATCCCAGACCCTGGCTTGGCCCTGAACCTTTGCTCATGCTTTGCTATCTGCCAGGAATGCCCTTTCTCTATTTATTCTCTTGTGAAAATCCCATTCTCTCTCTTCTGGGCCTGCTTAAATGCTATTGCCTGTTTGAAATTTACTTAAATTCTTGCTTCTGGTAGTAATTCTTTCTTTGTACAGGTCTTTGTAGAATTTTTAATCCATTTTATAATATCAAATTCTATACTTCCATTATCTGAAAAAAAAAACCTCATTGACTATTAATGGATAAAGTTCCTGTGGGTGGGTTGTTTAATTTGTTATCTTGGGGTCTTCTATAGCCTCCACCATTCCTACTTACATACAGTGATGTTCAATAAATATTTGCTGAATGTGTGAATAAATATACTAACCATACCTATTCTTTTTTTTATTAAGCTGTATCTAAAAAGAAATAGGTGTATTAGTTTGCTAGGGCAGCCATAACATACTACCACTCACTGGGTGGCTAAAACAGTAGAAATTAATTGTCTTATAGTTCTGGGGGCTAGAGGTCTGAGATCAAGTTGTTGGCAGGGGCATTCTCCCTCTGAGACTGAGTAAAATCCTTCCTTGTGTCTTCCTAGCTTCTGCTGGTAGCCAGCAATCCTTAGCTTTCCTTGGCTTGCAGCTTTATCAGTGAAATCTCTGCCTTCACATGGAGTTTTCCTATGTGTATGTCTATCTGTGTCCATCCTCCTCCCACTGCTTTTTAATGAAATATAATTGACATGTAACATTGTATTAGTTTAGGTGTACAATATAATGGTTTGAGATTATATATATATATATATATATATATATATATACTATAAAATGATTACCACAAGTAGTTTAGTTAACAGCCATCACCACACATAGTTATAATCCCCCTTTTTGTAAGGACACTAGGAATATTGGATTAGAGCACATCTTACTCCAGTATGACCTCAACTTAACTAATTATATATGTAATGACTCTATTTCTAAATCAGGTCACATTTGTGAGTACTGGAGGTTAGAGCTTCAACATAACTTTCTGGGGGACACAATTCAGCAAATAAGAATTCCTATGCAACTAATTCCTGACTTCTTATCTTAGTCATAGCCAGACTTCCTTGAATTACATTTGTATGTCTGGGCATGTATATATATAAAATATATATATATACCTACAGCACCTGGTCTTCCTAGGTGGGCTTATATTTTTAAATAATTTGTTGTCCAGCTACACATGGAAAGCAAATGTGGAAAAAAGCCCATGAGCATTGCACAGGGGGCATTTCAATATACTTATGGAGATGACCTAGCCTAATTTTTTTATGGAATAAAAATGATGGAACACCTATTCCATATTTCAGATGGGTTTCACTGTGAGTATATGTGATATTGTAATACATATAGCAAGATGTTCCTAAATCTGACCTCAACATGGCATGGATTCCCTCTGCAATCTTGACACTGTAAGAAGTAGGATAAAATGAAAAGAGATCAGGGCTTGGAAAATCGTAACAGCTATCAGAATTTATTGAGCACCTACTATTTGTCAGGCACTTGGCTAAGTGTTTAACATGAATTATCCCATTTAATTTAATCCACAACAACACCATGTAATAGGATATGTGTGTGTGTGTGTGTGTGTGTGTGTGTGTACGTGGATGAACTTCATATAGTTGTTCTCTTCCTATCCTATAGCCTTCAAATTTCTGCTTGTCAGTGGATTTTATTCTGTTTGTATGAAGGTCTTTTATTCATGGATATTAACAGTAATTCCTGAATGGTAATGGTGTAAACATTGCAATGCTTATTCCCATCTGTACAGGAAAAGGGTGATAAAACAGTGCTGGAAGAAACTGCATTTGAAGAAATCGAAAGGGATTTTCAGGAGGTTCTCAATGAACTTTCAGGAGACAAAAGCCTGGAGAAATTTAGGACTGAATATGAGAAGCTTCATGCTATCATGAAAAAGTCTTATGACAATGAAAAGCGTCTGATGGCCAAATGCAGAGAGCTAAATGCAGAGATTGTGGTTAATTCTGCAAAGGTTGCCACTGCCCTGAAGCTATCTCAGGATGATCAGACCACCATTGCATCCCTAAAGAAGGTCAGTGCTATAGAAACAGGACCAATGGAGAGCTGCCATAAATGAATCCTATATTTAAAGCCTCATTCTTTCGTTATTTTGGCAGCTTTGGGCTGGTAGTAAATGAGTTAGTAAGTAAAAATTTACATGATTTATATATTCATTAAACTTAGGACATAATGTTCAATTTCAAAAAAAATAATTAGCCTGGGTAAATTTCACTATTCAGAAAATAATATAGAACCTTACTGACTAGGTTTCTAAGAAATATTGGCTTAGCAAAAAGAATTAGAGATAAGTAAGTACAATATTAGGAATCTCAGTAAGTCTTGTTTTATACAAGATGAGTAGTAATTAAATATCTCATGGTGGTAGCTTGTTAAAGATATTTTCATATTTCTACTTTTTCTACTGTTTTAGGAGAGATTGCCTTGGGAATTCTCAGATAGTAATATTCATGATATTTCTTCCTAGTATCGTTTTGCTTCTGCCTTGATCCTCCCAATTCCTCTTAATGAGAGAACAGGGATTCAATATAGGGGGGTTTTTGGGGGAAACATAGCTTTGTTTTATTTTTCCATCCTCCAGTGTGATGCATTATCTTGAAGGTAAAACATAAATGTTCCATGTTGATGTCAGGGTGATAAGAAGTTAAGACTTTTTAATTTGTAATTAAAACTCTAGTGATGAGAAATAATTCACAAACTTTTAGGATAATTTCCTTGATATCATGCAATTAAACATCAGCCAATTCAAATGAATTTCCAAGACCAGGGCAAAATATGACATTTTCTTAGAAATGACTTTTTTTAAGTGTTATTTTCCCTTTATTGTCATTTTCTTCTCTCTGCTGAAAAACCAACATAAGAAGGCTTTAATTAATTTTATGATGAGAAAAAAAACAGTATTGTGAAGTTAAAAACTGGAAATGGAGGTCATAAATTGATTAAAATCTAAGTGGTGAAGTTGATTTGGACAAGTCTTCATGTAATCATATTTCCATTTAAATATCCTTTATTTGTTTTACTGAAAATAGTATATATGGTTGTTATAGAAAAACATATCCTATAAACTGGCTTTTGTTTCAGATTGCTGAATTATGTGTTTTAGTTACTTACCCAAGAGTCTAGTCTCTCTATTGTAACGACATGGATTTATTTAATTAAATTTAATACTTTCTTCCACTCATTTTATTTCTTGTCAACATGAAAGTGGAATATTTTTGCCTTAAGCTAACAGGGTTTTACCTGTATTAAGAACTCACATTTCACTCAATGAAATTTTGCAAGAAAATTAAGTGGCAGGGTAAAACTCAAGGCTGTTGAAATATTTACTGTACTTTCTTCATTTATTTGAATAGTTATAGTTCTCTTTTAAGTATTTATGTTAATATTCTACATTGCTTTTCATAACAGTAGGGAAGCCAAAGCTGCCTGAGTCATTGTTTCCATTCCCTGCTGTGGGTTTTGTTTCTCCCCTATAGGCATTTGATGAGAAAGCTTGGGCTTGAGTTTGTGAAAATGGAAATTACCAAGGCTGTTGTGTACAATTAGGTGACAAAGACCACTTTGCTATGAATTGTTCTAAGTTCACATTGTCATCCAGTTGTTCACTTGGAACCTGAGAACAAAATACACTTTTTATTTGGAATCTATCAAGAACTTCACATTTTTCGCTTGGATCTAAGATCCTTCCTTATGTGATAAAGCTTATTTAAAAAAAAAATATCTGGACTTGGAAAGCACATAGACTTTCACTTTTAATTTTAGAAATCTATCTTAACATTTTTATTAGAAGTATCTTTCTAGTTATAGCAACCCTTGCATTATGTGAGTCTTGTAGTCACACTCATCTATACAAGAAAAAATACCCTTTTTAATACCCCGCCTAAAAACTGTTCAGTATTGACGAGCTCATGTTGAACAATTCAGTAAGCCAACATAAATTTAACGCATAATATGTTATATACATTCTTCTTTCCCCATAAATGACTACTATATTGTAGTTGTTTTATTTTTCTGTTTGCTTGGTTTATCTTACATCTGGAACCTAGTTTGGTTTTTCTCACTGATGTCCTGTGGCCGACCTAGGAAATTGAAAAGGCTTGGAAGATGGTGGACTCAGCCTATGATAAAGAGCAGAAGGCAAAGGAGACGATTCTTGCCCTGAAAGAGGAAATAGTGAACCTAACCAAACTAGTCGAGCAAGGGTCTGGATTATCAATGGACCAGGATAGCAAGTAGGTATTGCCTTTTTGATACATGTTGGACTTGCCTTTGCAGAGGACTCCTTCAACAGGCAGCCTGGGGCTTGCTAGTGTCACCTTTGTGATGTAAGACTCTTCTTTCTTGGTTTACCACACATTGTTTTCTGTCTATTGCCATTTTTAATTTTTAATAATCCCATTCTCCATACTCAAGAACTGATTCATGGTTATATTAAACTTCTGGCTTTATAAGAATCAATATTACTGTTTCAAAATGAGTAAAGGTTTTAGGTTTATTTTTCTCAAACTTGTGTGGAATGGAACTGGCTGCTTTTCTGCCCAGATTTTCAGCTCCTCTCACATGCCCCCCACCCCCATGAAGCTGCATTATCATCCTTCCAACCTCTCAAATTCTTGGCCAGAAAACAGAGTTGTGCTTCAACCCTGCCACTCCTTCATCCCTTAAAATTTTGTCTTGTTGATTCAGTTTTCTAAACATCACTTCCATCTTTTCCTCTTCTCCAACGTTACTTCCTTGATTTGAGCCTCTCACCCTCCAATGGATTTGGCAATAGACTCCTAACTTGTCTCCCTGCCTTCAAGAAGACCTCTTACTTCTTTATATCTCCACATACCATATTTATGATCCTGAAACATATACCTTCATGCTTCCATCTCCAACATTAACACCTTTGATAGCTACTCATTCCCAAAGGATAAAGTCCAAAGTCTTGAACATGTCTTTCAGGGCTCTTCGTAGATCTGCCCCAGTCAGCCTTGCTAGACTTGTGTCTAGAACACCACACTTACTCATGCTTCCATACCTTTGAACATATTGTTCTATGCTAGGAATCTTTTTTCCCCCTTATCCACATAGTAAACAACTATCCTTCAAGATCCACCTCAAGCACCATCTTGATCTCATCACAATTAACATTTCAGTTCTAACTTCTTCCCCAAACCCAGACCCAATGACCAAGCAGAAGAGTCACTGCATTCTCTGTTTTCATAGGTCCCAATATCTACTTCAAGTACAGCGCTGATCACATTGTATTAAAATTATTTGTTGGTGTGCTTCTGTACTAATTAAGATGTGAATTCCCTAAAGAAAGATAACTTTAACTTTCCTCTAGGAGTCTAGCACTGTTCAAGCTATACAAAACTTTGCATTAATCAGGAATGAGTATATATTTCCTCAGGCATCTTTAACCAAATATAACTGCTGGCTAGGTTTCTTATGCTTTCTAGGTGCATTAAGCCAATATTGAGAGACAGTTCTAAGTGCAGGTATTGGGGGAAGCAGTAGTATAAACAAACAGACGATGTGATGTCCATCATAATGGAGTCTGTTTTGAAAGAAGTCAAACAGAATTATATCAACTATTGAAAAACCATGTGAGGGAACTGATTCAGTTAGGAGGTGTTTTAATGAGAATTGGCACATGGTTGAGGAAGAGAACTGAAGAAACTATCCAGCCCAGAATTTTATCATCAATAGTGTACTTTCTTCACAGTAACCTTAGAATTTGAAATTTTGTTTCTGGAGAAGAGTTTCAATGTAGTTTTGAAGGTTCATTTATCTTATACCAAAATTGTTGGTAAATAAACATTATCAAATTATTGTGTTTCCAACAGTCATTTGGTGACTGTCAACTGCAAGGGCCTCAAATGCAAGCTGTCTGCTTTCTCAGCTCTGAAGTAGCTGCCTTACTTTAGACTAATTCTGCTGCACAAATCACATCAGATATAGCTTCTCTACTTTCAAAATGCTAATTCTGCAGAAAGTCACACCAAATTATATGTAACGGTTTTTGAAATGTGGAAGTAACTGGTTTATAATTCAGATCAACAAATATTACCACATACTCTCTGAAAACTGGCATCATGAATGATTTTCCAAATTTGTTGTTGAAAACAATTTATATGGTTTGGATTTCATTGAGAGAAACAATATGGGTACATGGATAGAAAAATGGCAACATGTATTATTTGCTTATGTTTATGCTTCACTTTAGACTTCATAGCTGTGATTAGAGCCCTCCAATGGATATATTAAACAAATAATTTTCTGAATTGACATATCCTTAGGGTTAATTACAAGAGTTGACAATAGCAATAAAATCTTATTGCAGCAATTCAAAATAAAATGAAGGTGTGGAAACTAAGGAGTAAAAATCATACCCTCCCCCCACCAACTCTTCCACCCTAAATTCCACTTTTCAGAGATAATCAGTTAACAGTTTTGTGTTTATTTTTTAGATATCTATAAAAAATGCCTATAAAATACGCACACACATACACAGAAGCTGCAATTTCTTAAATATAATGAAAAGGGTTATATTATGCATGTTATTATTGAAACTTCTTTTTCAGTGAACAGTTCACAAACAGCTCCCATGTCAGGGCATAAAGATCTTTCTCTTTCACACCTGAATAGTGTTCATCCCTGACTAAAGTTTTTCCCATGAAAATGAGCTCAGGGGATGCTAAGAAGGACTCCTGAACAGATGGCCATTTAGTCTGACTCCTATGTTCTTTTTTAGTATCCGAGATTTGCTGAAATTCAAAGAAGAAGTGACAAAGGAGCGAGACCAGCTCTTGACAGAAGTGGTGAAATTACGAGAGTCCTTAGCTCAGATCACTGAACAGCAGCAGGAAATGGAACGATGCAGAGAAGAAGCCGAGCAGACCATCAGTCAGGTCTGCTTTGTCATGGAGGGTATGATCAAGGAACATTACCTTCTAGAAGGATGTTTCGGTCTTCCCCAGTCTCCCTTTCCATCACGTTCCTTTCTCAAATTTACCTCCACTGCCCAAATGAAGCATCTACTGTTCTGCTTGTTTTTCTGGTTTATTCTTACGAGAGCAATTTTACTTGAGTCACTCTTCTCAACATTCTCTTTCTGAGAAGTCACTAAAGCTGTGTATTGCTTACAATTCTGGCCAAAGAAGGTATTCTCTGTGAAGTTCAGAATTGCAAGCAATACAACTGTAAGCAATACAAAAAGGTCAAGAGTTACACATGGGTTTTCAACTTTTTCTTTGTATGGAGGCCATCTAGCTTGACCCTTCTGAACACTTTTATATTAAGCCAGAAGTCAAATAGGTAATATATAAGTCCCCTAGGAGAAAACATGAGACTTCTTTGAGCATGAGATAAATCTATAGTGCTTTTTTTTTTTTTTTTTTTTTTTTTTTTTTTTTTTTTTTTTTTTTTTTTTTTTTTTTTTTTTTTTTTTTTTTTTTTTTTTTTTTTTAGCAATAACCAGTACTCATGTAAAACACAATTTCATATTTAGGGTAGCTGGCTACATTTTATTTAGTTTCTAATGATGGAGAATTGAATGAATTCTTTTCATTTTTAACTCCTCTAGAATTCTGGGCTTCTATATTTAACTGGGTTTTATTTCATTCTTTGTGGATTTGTTCCCACCATCAGGGAGAATGTTTTGTCTCAAGGGTCTGAAAAACAACACAGAATATTCTTGAAAAGTTTGAACATCGGGGTTCAAAGATGACTGTCATACAGGAGAAATGCTACTACAGAGTGACCGCCCTAAAAATAAAGGGTCTGAGAGAGGGGGAAGTGTGGCTGGTTGAGACTTGTCCTGGCAAGGAGCTCATCTCTTTCCTCCCTGTTCTTTCTTTGTCCATAGTTCCAACAAGAAATCCAGCAACGTCAGAATGAAACTTCCCGGGAGTCTCGGAAGAAGGAAAAACTAGAGAAAGAGCTCAGGCAGATTCAGACAGACATGGACACCAGGCAGACGGAAATTAAGGCCCTGCAGCAGTATGTGCAGAAGAGCAAGGAAGAGCTCCAGAAGCTGGAGCAGCAGCTGAAGGAGCAGAAGGTGTGCTGGGTGCAGGCTGCTCTGTGGGTCCTTGAAAAAATGAGAATGGTGTCTTTGATCGTGGCCCTTTGGGGCATTTTGAATATTCTTTGGAAAGTAGCAAAAACTCTCTTCACTAGAGATGTTGGTAACAAAACACTTAGCACTTTGAATGGATCTTTGAGGTAGATATGCCTCTTCTTTTTATTTTCAGATCCTAAAGGTTAATTAATTTATTTTTAACCTTTTATTGATGTATATTATGCCCACAGAAAAGTGTATAAGTCGCAAGTGCACAGCTTGATGTATTTTCTCCACTCGAGCACATCTTGGTCACTTGCACCCAGTCCAAGAACCAGTATCCCAGAAACCCCCTTGTGGCCCTGTTCAAGTTACTTTCTCCCTCAAAAGTCATCCCCATTCTGAATTCTAAACAGAGATTAGTTTTGCCTATTTTTGTACTTCACAGAATGAAACCATCCAGGATGTCCTATTTTGTGTCTCACTTCCTTTGCTCTATATTGTGCTTATGACATTCATTTATGTTGCTGCCAGGCAGTTTGGGGACTGCACTGTCCAATATGGTATTGACTGGCCACATGTGGCTATTTAAATTTAAGTTATTTAAAATGAAATAAAACTAAAAATTCAGTTCCTCGGTTGCACTAACACCAGTTCAAGTGCTCAGTGGCCACATGTGACTAGTAGCTAACCTATTGAGCAGCCCAGATAGAGAACACTCCTGTCATTGCAGAAAGTTCTGTTGTACAGAACTCAATAGAGCATTCATTCTCATAGCTGTATGACATTTCATTGTGTGAATATATATGATTTATTTTTAATAGGTTTATTTTTAAGTTTCAAGTTTAGGAAACCATACTCAGTCTTTACACATTTTAAATATGGTACTTTTTTAAAAAAAAAAAACATTTCGCCTGGAATAGTGGTTTAAAGCAACTCAGTAGAAATTCTAGTCTCTTTTCTCATTTCTTAAAGAAGCAATTTATGTAATTGAAAAAATCTATTTCTTGAAAATATTTTCTTGGATGAAGTTTCCAAAGAATTGTCAAGCCATATAGCATTTTTCTATTTAAAAAATAGATATTAGAATACATTTTTTTGTCAGTTGCTTTGTTTTATATAAGCCAGACATAGACAATATATAATGTTCAGTATCCTTGAGAAAAACATGAAACTCCTTTGAACAGAAAATTTGAGAGATTTGTGAACATCACGATAAAACTATAGCGCTGTATTTAGCAATATCCAGGACTTATGTAAACAGTTTCATTTTTAGCATAGCCAGCTATATTTTATTTAGTTCTTATTGATAGGAAATTGGATGATTTTTTTTTTTCATGTTTAACTCTTGCTTGCATGTAAGTTGTACAGCTGACCCTTGAACTACACGGGTTTGAACTGCGTGGGTCCACTGAAACACGGATTTTTACCCAATAAATATACAATTGTCCCTCCTTATCTGCTGGTTTCGCATCCGCAGATTCAACAAATCGTGGATCGAAAACAGCATTTAAGATCCATGGTTGGGAATCTGCGGCTGGGAATCACGGATGTGAAGAGCTCCCTAAACTATTGTTTGGCGTCATTTTACATAAGGTACTTGTGTGTCCGTGGATGTTGGTATCCTCAGGGGTCCTGAAACCAATCCCCCCCCCCAATAGAAACCGAGGGATGATTGTAGTTAACTTTGGGGAAATCAAGAGTTACACATGGGTTTTCAACTGTGTGGGAGGCCGGTGCTTCTAACCCTGGCATTGTTCAAGGGTCAACTATATACTGGAGTAAGTTCTATCTTCTTTTTTTTCCTTCAGCCCATTTGATATCCTTTTGTCTCCCAATAGAAATGGCCCCTTAAAATATAATCTTCTCTTTTTATAAAACCTATCATCAGGGTAGGGAAGAGGAAAATCCTGCTGACACTGAAGTCAGGCAGGTAGAAGTCATTCCACACCTATTCCATGGTTTTGACTTAAGTTGGATTAAAAGGGTGTTGTCTCTGTGTTGATGTTGGCAAATAGTTCTGTTCCTGAAAATGTTGTAGGCATGTGAATGCAGGATTTGCTTCTGAAGATGTAGCTTCCTAGCCCCACAGCAGATAAAACTCGTTTGAATCTCTAGCTCATTTGCAATGATTATAGCAATTGTTGCGTATGCAAAGCCTGCCAAATGGCAAACAGGCATTAAAATATTTATCCACCACCTGTGAACATGACTTCCCAAGGCTCTTGGAAAAAAAAAAAATCCTCTCTGTGTTATTTATTAGGAGTCATTTTCCTCAGCCATTTTAACATTCATCATGTTTGAGTGCGTTAGTGTTTTCACTGGGCATAAAGAACCATTTCCACAAAGACAAGAAAGTGTGGCTGCTGCGATTGTCTCAGGAGGTTTGCAGGGCCTCCTGTGTGGATATGCAGATATTGTAATCAGATTAAAAAGCAATAACCAGCTCCTTCTGCATCTTTCAGATATTGAATGAGAGAGCTGCAAAGGAACTGGAGCAGTTTCAGATGAGAAATTCTAAACTTCAGCAAGAGAACGAACAACACTGTTTGGTTTGTGAGCAGCTATCCCAAGAAAACCAACAGAAGGCATTGGAGCTTAAAGTAAACGCCAAGTGACATATCTATTCCCCATCACTCCCTCCTTCCCTCATTCCCTATTAATACAAGTTTGCCTTGCAGTCAGAGACCTTGGTTCTATAACCTATATTAGTTGTGATATATCAGAGACAGGCGCAAGCCTACTGTGATTGCTTCATGCCTAGAAGCAGACAGCGTGATAACTTCCATTCTTACTTATAAAATTGCAAACCTGATTATTAATCATATGATTATGCAAATGCTTTATAAACCGAGCTCAAATGTTCATCTCTGTAATTCAGACTTGCAAGTAACCAGTTGCCCAGAACTAGAAACCGTTTACATGACCGAGTAGCAAAGAAGTCAGATTATGTTTTATTACGTGTGTAGAGAAGGTAGAATAGGAGGGTTGGAGGATGGACTGGTACTATTGAGTATTTATTTCAAGGATTGTAAAAGCTGGATTTTTACTCAGTCCACTGCAAATTTCCAGACAGGCCTCCTATTCTCCCTTTCTTCCTTGAAGAGTGCTTGCAAATTAAGTTTAGATAACAGTTTTATGCTGGGATACATATTTTATGTTTATATGAGCAACTTTATGTATATCACTAATTCTGAAAAATTGATAAGCCCTACTCTGGTTATGTTAGATTACTGGGTATAAAATGAGTGACTGATCAAGAATAATACATAGATTTGAGCAGTGAATCATACATTTTTTGCATCACAAGCCCTTTTGAGAATCTGATAAAAGCACATGCGCACACACACAGGGACGTGCACACACACTTACTGCATATCTTGTGTCTTGTGTTGCATGCCATCTCAGAGGTTTCTGGGATGTTTGTGAAATCTAACAATGGGGTCTGGATTAATAACTACGGAATTAGAACTTCTTATTGTTCTAATTGAAAGGAAGCCTTAAGTCAACTAACTTGGACCCTGTAGAACCTAAGGCTGAGGAACATTTTAAGCAGTTCAGAATGGTTTGACTTGAAACTATTCTTTATGAGAATGCTGCAAGACGAAGCAGAAATGATATGACTACTTAAGCCAAAATAATATATTAGCCCCTAAGGTGAAATAAAAGTAAAAGTACTTCTGCCATTAATTCTCTCCTTTGATAACACGAATGGGGCACCTTGAAAGTTGATATATTTTTGTTATCAGACCCTGAAACTATGAGATTCTGCTTCTACCAATAATCTGAGGATGCTCAGCTAAGTTCAGTCTCTTTATTGTCAAGAGCTGGGGATAATTGCTAAAGTTTATTTGCAGAAGAATCACTGGTTGCTTTTCTAAGAATGACAAAATTTGAAGAAATTAATTGCATTTTAAAACATTCATAAAACTTCAAGTATATAGACAAAAATCTGGTGCTTTGCTAGAATTATTGCTTTGGGACATTTTGCCATTGTGTAGACTTTCCCATTAATGTTGCCCTGTCTACCTGTCTGTATACATACCCATAGACTAACATTCTCTGAGGAAGGAGGATTTCTTCTCTAGTGTATGTAATTGTACTACAGTGGCCCTGTGTGTCCAAAAGAGTATTTGAGTATTTTACAGCATGTTAATAACCTTCTGAGAGAGATTGCTTTGTGAGTCCATGAAAATTGCTAATTCAATATAGCACGTGTACACAAAATCCACACATTTACGATACACGAAACACAGCATTCTTATCTTGTTTGATTCAGCATTCAGTGATGCCTTGAGACATCAGGTTTAATCAGTCTTTTCATTATTTTTAGCTTATATAGCCACATATTTTATTCAGAGAATAGAATTTTCAATTACCCTCAAAACCAGTGTGTGTTTTGATTTAATCCAATAGAACAACTTCACACTGGCATAGGAAGAATTTTCTTTTATTGATTCTGAGTTTACCATCACCCAGGCTCCAGCCTTTTATTTACTGAGTATCCCTGGTTAATTCTCTCTCACTAATTATAGGCCAAAGAGGAAGAAGTCCATCAGATGCGCCTTGACATTGGGAAGCTCAACAAAATCAGAGAGCAAATCCACAAGAAATTGCACCAGATTGAAGATCAAAAGGCAGAAGTGGAACAGAATAAGGAAACTCTAAAAAATCAGATCTTGGGATTAGAGAGAGGTAAACCAAGAAATATTTTGTGCTATAAAAAATTCATTTATAAATATTTCATTGGTGACTAGTGTCATTTGGCAACCCTGAGTTTCATGCATACAAACAAAAATGCCAGATGAAGTCAGTAAAACAACATTTAAACTGGTATGGTTTTGAATACCTTAAAAAGTTATTCAACAGACTGTATTGGCATCATGTAAATCCAGCACAAAATATTGCTCAGTATTTGTCAGTGGAGTAAGTAATATCTATACTGTTAGGTCTGGGTTCTACGTGACTTTTAGCTTTAGTCCCCTTTCCCATAGAAGATAGGGGATAAATTAAAATGAATGTCCCCCATTGGCAGTATTTGAGACAATATTATACCAAGAATCACTGGGACAAAAATTAATGGCTTCTGATTTTTCTTCTGTTAGTACTTTACCATGTGGCGAACACTTATTTTACCAGCTCTTACATTGACTTGTGGAGGAAAAACTTAAGTGCCAGGGGAGGCTGTATAGCACAGAAAAAACATTAGGAATACAAATTCTGGATTCGTGTCAGCCTGGGTTCAGATTCCACCTCCATCATATTTAGGTGCTGAGGAATATAATAAAGCAACACACATAAAGCATGTGTGGACGTTGCATAGCACATACTAAGATGGCTTACTAAATGCCGTCTATTATTACCCAGATATTACTATTTATATAAGTAATAAGGTAGAATACTATCTCATTCTGAAAAGAATGTAATTGAAAATAGGATATGCTAGTCAAATCTGGCATGTCAGAAAAAGCTCTGGACTTAGGGACAGAGGATCTGGGTTTGAATTCTGACTACACCAGAATGTGAGGTAGGGACTCTGCATTCATCTCACGAGGGCTGCTGTGTGTTTTAAATCACTATATGAGGTAACATACATAAAAGCATAAGAGCATACATTGCCTCACTAAAAGTTAGGTGAGATATAATATCAAGATAAGATTATTATAAATATTTGTCATGTAAACCTTTGAGAAGTGTAGATATTTTTCCTTCTATGATGCCAGGAAAAAAATCTCTTTTTGAGGCACAGTTGTGGCTTATCTTGACAATTTCTCCATTCATTCATTCTTTCATTTGAAAAATTGGGTGTCTATTATGTAAGGCATTGGCTACATGGAGGTCCCTGCCCTCTGGATGGTTACCTTCTAACACGAGTTTATAATCTAATGTCTATAGTGATAGGAACTTCTGGAGCCTGTTTTGTAACTGGCTTAGTGACTTTCAAAACACTCATATTTAAATTTCTGTATTTTTGCTTGTAATATCTCTAAGTTTTGGGAAAAAAAGTATCTATTCAGTGTTGAACCCAATTCTTCATCCTTAAATCAGGTTTACAAAAGTCATCATACTCTCTCTCTCTCCTTGTTATCTTATAGATATCATTAACCGTTATTTCTCCTTAGGGACCTCTTCCTTTTGATGTGCCTGATCAAAGAGTGGCATTGGATGTAATAGTTAGGAGGATGAGTCCTCCATATGTTTTTGCTATGACAAAACCCAAGAAACAAATTGAAAAACTGCTAGAACTAAAGAGAGTTCAATAGGGTGACAGGTTATAAAATAAATATATAGATAGCAATAGTATTTTTTTTTGTTCAAAGAATCAGAATATATGATGGAAAAGCCTCTTTTAACAATAGCAACTAAAGTAACAAAATATCTATGAATAAAGTTACCAAAATATCTGCAAAACCCTTACATAAAAAGCGCTACAGAATTCTACTGAGGGACTAAAGGAAGACTTGAAAAATGGAGAGATATACCAAGTTCCTGGATGAGAAAACTTAATATGGTAAAGATACAACTCTGTCTAAATTAATCTATACATTTAATATTTCCAATAAAAATGTCAGTGAGTTTTATGGCTATGACTTGAAAACCTATTCTAGATTTCCTCCAGAAGAATAAACATGATCATAGTCATAATATTCTGAAAAAGAAGCGTGATAAAGGGAGCATTTGGCTTACCAGGTGTTTAAGTATTTTATAAAGTTTCAGCAGTTCAATAGTATAATGAAGAGGTCCGAATAAACAGATTAATGAAAAAGATAGAAAAGGCCACAGAAACACCCAAGATTATCATTTAAGATAATGATGTTGTTTCCTACCAGTGTCCATGCGGTATGGGTTATTGAGAAAATGGTAGCATGACATTAAGCTACTTTTTGGGAACAAAAAGTTAACACCCAATGTAGAAACCATAAAGTCAACAAGGTTGAGAAATTTAGTGAAATAAAAACTAATTTTTTTTTCTTATGTATCAAAGACTCTCCATAAAAGCAAATTGACTATAATATTGTCAGTCAAAGATTTAGTGTCCTTATTATATGTAAAGAGTTCTTACAAATCCACAGAAAGGATAAACAATTCATGAGAAAAATGAGCATAGGGCAAGTTTGGCCAATTTGCAAAACAGAAATACAAATAAATGGTCATTAAGCATGAAAAAGTAGTCAACTTCCCTACTAATCAAAGAAATGTAAATGAAATACTAACATACTGGTTTTAATAATCTATCAGATTGTCAAAGATCAAAGAGAATGTTAATATCCAGTGGTGGTTTGAGTATGAGTTTAAACTGCTATTAATTTTCTAGAGAGAAATTAGGCAGTAGAAGAGAAATTATTTTTTTTGTTTAATCTCCTTTGATCTAAGACTTCCTCTTATAGAATAATAAAGAAGAACTTTCACAGGATTATTGCTTATAATTACAAATAAATAAATAAAATGGAAGCAATTTAAGGGTTAAGAAGGGGGATTGACTAACTAAGTTATACATTTTCATATAGTAAAATATTATGTAGTTGTTAAAAATTCTGATGTAGATGCATATTTATAATATAGAGAGGTAATTATGTCTGTTGATTATAAAAACAAGCTACAAAACAGTATGTATAGTATTATCCCCTTTTGATGTATATATATTTATGTGACTATATATATTTATAATCATATATACACATGTATTTGTGTAGGAAAAAAGTCCAGAAAGTTTCATATCAAAATCCTAAGTAGACTGTGGTTGATTTGAATTTTTCTGTTTATTTTTATTTCTTTTCGTATTTCTATTTACTTATACACTACGATTTTTTTAAAGAGTGAGAACTTTTTGGAGTCAGAGAACTGTGCTCCCAGTCTCAACCCTGTCAACCTCTTGTCTGCAGATCCTTGGCAGGTGGCTTAATCTCTCTAAGCTTCAGTTTCCATCTGTTTAGTGGGAAAGGAAGATCTATCTCACTGACTTATAATGAAGACTGGGTAACAGTTACTAAACACTTTTATAGCTACAGATATACAAAGCACTTTTTGTATCGCTTTGTCTCTGGTAGATTCTTAGGTTAACTCTATATTTATTGTTATTTTTCTGCCTGGTGATTTAGAGGTAGAGGCTTCAAAGAAACAAGCAGAACTTGATAAGAAAGCAATGGATGAGCTTCTGAGAGAAAGGGACATATTAAATAAGGTGAGTTTCTTTACAGTAACACTAGTAAATGTCTTTCTTTAGTGCTATAATATCTGCCTACAGCAGGTTATATGGGTAAAGAAAACTCTGAGGCAGACAAAAGTAGATTAGAATAAATAATAGTGCTAAATTTTCCTCCAAGCAGCTGTTGCAGTCCAGTATTCACTGGCTGTGAATTGAACCCGCATAATCACCTGTGAGCACAAAAGAATTTTGGAGAATTATCATGTAAACTAGCAGAGGATTTCAGAGTGTTTGTGGATTCTGTTTTTATTGCTGGTGTGTTATTTGGCATTCTAAACTGCCTAAATTGGTCGACATTTCTGAACTTGATATCTATAATCTGCAACTTTTGCTAATCCAGAAAATAGAAATGAGTGCTAATGAATTTTTAACTTTGTTAGGTATAGGGGTGGCTGGTTGATGCTATGAAACCAGTCTCTACTCTTTCCTCCATCTTTTCAGCATTGTTGTACTTTTTTTTTTTCAGTCCTTATTTCTTTAAGTTTTTGAGCTCAATATGGTCTAAAATTGGGAGAAGAATTGGGGTACTTGAGGTCTGGAGATCTTCCATTCGAGGCAGGACCCCTCCCCCGACCCTTCCTCTCCTTGCCCTTTCCAGGGGATTCCTTCCATTGACAGTCACTCTTAGGAGATTAACTACTTTTAAAGATATAAGATAAACTTTCCTGCTCAAGGATTTCCTCCAGGGATGAAAGAGTGATCAGCCAGGTGTAGAGTGGGGAGGCTGCTTCTAGAGCAGACAGCCTGATGGCTTTTGGCTAAGACAGCTTTATCTCATCAAAGTAGGTATTCCTTTGACTTTTCATTATTTCTTTAGGTTTCTCAGAACTAAACAAATGTTAACAAAGTAGATTACCCTTCCTCTTAAAGTGGACTATTTAGGAAATCTCAGGAAATAGTAGATTAGATATCTTTGCATGCAGAGCCTTCCCTCAGAAAATCATTTAATTTTTTTTGCATAATCCTGAAACTTTCTTTATTCTATAAATTTATATGTGTAAACAATATTATTGGCTATAGATTTTACAATTTATTTTTAACATATTCAATATTTAGTCCATTTATACTATATATGTGTGTGTGTGTGTGTGTGTGTGTGTGTGTGTGCCATGATAGTACATATATCATATGTACAACATTTTTACATTTACTTGTTAGGGCAGGGTATACTTTTATTTTTCTTTCCTTGCCATCATATTCTTAGTACTTAGCACAGTGTCCAACCTTCTGCAGGTATGCAATCAAACTTTATTGGTAATACATTCTTCCTTACTGACTTGAAATGCCACCTTTGTTGAATGAATGAGCAACATAGTTTAGACAGGCAGCTATGTTAATATATTTTGGTTCTTTCAGTGTCATGTTGAAGTGGCATTGTCTTTTACAGAGCAAATGTTTAATTCAATACTTAAAAATAAAGTTGACCTTTTCCATTTTCTGCATTGTCACCTAAGCAAGGATTAATGTACATTTTACCTGTTTATATTTCAGTGGTTTTCAAACCTGCCTGCAGGTCTGATTAGTTAGACTGGGAAGGGACTACAAGGTGTCTCACGAAACCCAAGGATACAGCTGGGCCTCTGGAACTGATAGGAACCTGGCCTGGCATCCCCAGGATACACAGAAAGCCCTCTTTCCACCACTAGACCTCCTGTTGAGTTTTTGCTTTATTCCTCTTTCAGTGAAGATTGTCTCGCTCTGTTTCCCAGTCCATATGGCAGAAAAATGACTATCACTAACAGCTCCCAAGTTTACATCTCATACTGAGGGGCAAAACTCTAAAGGCCCTATTTCAAAAGTCCCCGTGGGAAGGGTCAGGTGGTCCATTCAGCTATGGCCCTCTTGCATAGCATGACTGCACAGCTATTAACTGTGTTTCGGCAAACAGTCTGGCTTCTTGGGTCACCAACCCAAGGTGTTTTCATTTTAGCGTCAGAAATCACCAGTGCAGCTTGAAAAAGAAATGTCAGGTTTCATGCCAGTTCCACTGAGTCAGAATCTCTGGGATTGAGACATCGGCATCTGCATTTAAAAAAAAAATTGAGTTATTTGTTTTTATTTTGGTGAAATACACATAAGATGAAATTTACCATTAGCAACATTTAGTACATTCAGTGTTGTGCAACTCTGACCACTGTCTAGTTCCAGAATATTCTCATCACACCCAAATAAACCACTGTACCTGTTAAGTAGCTACTCCTCACTTACCCCTTATTCCATTCCCTAGAAACTACTAACCTGCTTTCTGTTTCTATGGATTTAACCATTCTGGATACTTATATAACTGGAATTATATTTCATGTAGTTTTTTATATCTGACATCTTTCACTCTGAATAACCTTCCAAGTTTCAATCATGCTGTAGCATGTATCAGTACTTCATTACTTCTTATGGCTGAATAATATTCCACTGTATGGAGATACCACGTTTCCATGATCTCTTCATCAGTTGATGGACATTTGGGTTATTTCCACCTTTTTGATTTTGTGACTAGTGCTGCTATGAAGATTCAAGGACAATTTTTTTTTTTTGTTTGAACACCTGTTTTCAGTTCTTTTGGGAACAAAATTGTTGGATCATACGTTAAGTCTAGCTATCTGCGTTTTTAACAAGCTGGTGTTATTTGACTTTATAGTTAAAGCCTTATTACATAATCAGGTTTAGTTTTTCTAAGCTCACAAGAAAAAAGCTAGAGCTGGAATGGAGGCTGACTTTGGGGTCAGCCAGCCTTTGATTCAAATCATGGCTTTGCCGCTTCCCTATTGTATGAACTTGTAGGTAAGTGGCTTGACTTTTCAGTCTTAATTTTCTACATGTAATATGGGAGCAATATAGTGCCCACTTCCTAGGGATGTTGGGTTGTTTAGTGGTTTTATATGTGTGTTTAAAGTGCCTTGTGAAAAATTAACAAACACGCTCTACATAAGCTGTAGAGAATATGACTGTTTATACTCATCTCAAAAACAGTGCATCTGATTATTTTAGGGCTGAAGCAGAGGGGAAATTTAACCTCAGTTCCCTGAACATTTTGAGTAATAAGGTTGCTCTGTTGTCCTTATTTTTAGAATATGCTCAAGGCGATCAACGCGACCCAGAAACAGATAGACCTGGTAAAACTCCATGAACAAGCCAAGAGGAACCTGGAGGAAGAAATTCAGAACTACAAAGATGAGGCTCAGAAGCAGAGAAAAATCATCTTTCAGCTGGAAAAGGAGCGAGATCGGTACATCAGTGAAGCCAGTGACCTTACCCAGAAGGTAAGCCACTCTTTGATGTCGCGGAGGGAACGCTGGCACATTCTGATTGTTACATTTCTGATTGCCACCTTTCTGATCGTCACACTGATGCAAAGATGATTTATTTAGATTTCAGTCTGTGATTCACATGAAGATTTAAGAGGAATGATGTTAACCATATAAAAGCTGTCTCAGAGCTGATACTGGGCCAAACTGTGAAATGAGCAAGGCTTGTGCTTGCAAATTTTGATTTCCCCTTTCTGGGCCCCTCTCCCAACTTCCAGATTCTCCATCTTCCCTGTTGCCCCAAGAAAAGCATCTAACTAAATGACCTCTAATTAAGAGGCAAGTGAATACTGGCATCAGCTAAATGTGTCACACATTCAAAGAGCATTTTTATTTTAAAACTATTGTGAACCTAAAACTTCACCAGTGGTGGAAATCCACAGGTTGTGTAGCTGATTCCAGACTACTTTTTGTAAACTACTTAAGAGGGAGAAGGCTCAAGGCAGTATCTTTAAGAATGACTTTGGAGATCTGGATTGTATTCTTTAATCAGTTGTCATAGCACATTGCCTGCATTAAGCATGGTGGTTATACTAGTATTGTTTTTGGTGCATTCACAGATGGCAATGAGCAGTGGTTTTAGGATGGAGGTGTTAGGGAATGAAGGAAAGTTTTAGCTAAGAGGCTGAGAAAAAAGTAGGGGTGAAAAGGTTTATTAATGAGTTTCTTTCCCCCTAGCAAAGCATTGTCTGCTATGCAGTTTAAGCCCTCTCTTTCATCTCTTCAATGAAATCTGCTATAAATTCGACAATGTTTACTGACACTCGTGCATGTTTGTTTTGTTTTGTTTTGTTTTGGAGTGGAATCTCAAAGAAGATGACAAGGGGACAGCAATATTTGAGTTATAAAATAAAGTGGGTAACAAGCTTTACTAAAAGGAAGTCAATCTTCTTCCCATTTAGATTACATAAATGCTGAGCCAATAGTTGCAAAATATAAGTTTGGAGAAGCACAAATGCATACTCTTTGTCTTGTCCTGGCTGGACATGTCTTCTATTTACTTGATCCCCAAGTGAATCTCATACTCCTGATTGAGAGCTGTTGGAATACAGCATATTTCTCTTCTGACTTAATCATCTTAGAAGCTCCAATGATTGATTTACTGACTCTGAGAGGACTAGTTGTCAGTTCAGACACTTGGGTATTCTCTAGCTTTGGCTAGCCGTTAGCCTCCGTATCAGTCAGCTTATGTTGTAACAAATAACTCTCAAATCTCAGTGATTTATAAAAACAAAGATCTATTTTTGCTCATATTAATGGCCTTTGAGCGTTAGCTGCCATCATACTTCATGTCCTCTTCACTCGAGGCTGATTCTGTCGGGATGTGTAACCTCTTTAGAAGGAAAACAGTTAAGAGTGGGCCTTACTGATGCTTCTGCTGGCCAAAGCAAGTGACACAGTGTGGCATCCCTGGGCAAGAATATGATCCTCCTGAGGGAGGGGTCATTATGTGGAGATGGTGAATATATCTGAACATTTAATCTGTTGTAGTCTCCTATTCTTCCTGGTAATTAGCCTCTCTCCATTTCCTTCTGCCATAATGCTATCAGAGCTGATTTTTTTTTAACAGTCATTTTAATGTCTTAAAATACAGACAAAAAAAAAAAGATAGGCAGAGAGAGTCTAGACCAACTAGAACTGAGGTGGCTATAGCAAAAATGAACACAATACAATGATATGACCTTGTAAGGGGAATGACTAATTAAAATTTCACAAGTCTTCATGTTTGTAATAATATATTAGTGCACAAAATATCAAAAATACGAAGTATGAATTTTCCCCTTTAAGTTTATAATAAACTTTCAGACCTCTAATACATTTACTTTTATAAGCCTTCTTTGTTTAGCAGCACATGCTATTTAAGTACATCCATACTAGTGTTTTCCATGAGTATTATAATTTTCATCTTAAACTAGTGACTTGCCTTTTTACTCATAGCTGTATACATTTCATTTGCATT
Organism: Macroglossus sobrinus; assembly: GCA_004027375.1. Classification (NCBI taxonomy): domain Eukaryota; kingdom Metazoa; phylum Chordata; class Mammalia; order Chiroptera; family Pteropodidae; genus Macroglossus; species Macroglossus sobrinus. The sequence goes on along the minus strand of PVKZ01002712.1, from coordinate 117,563 downwards.
ATAAGACACTTAAAACCCTTCTAGTAGTAAATTTTAATCAACATATTACACAAAAAGAATCTTGATTTTTAAAATGAACCTTTTTAGTATTGTAGCATGATGGTTTAATTGATCAGTTGAAGCATAATATGGTAGCTATATTGTACTGTTTAATGCACAGCTGTAGGAAAATGTTTGATTTTAAAAATATAACCAAGATGAGCAGTAAAATACTAAAAGTAGTGAATGAATAAATAAGATGATCACTGGATGGTGGGGATACAGATTGTTTGAATTTCCCTTTTGTGCTTTTTTGCATTTTTTAAATTTTCTACAGTGCATATGTACTGCTTTGGTATCCTGACCCTCCAAGAAGAAAAAAAATATATTAATAAAACCTTGCCCTTCCTTCAAGAACTAAACAAAACCCCACTTTCTCAAGGGTCTTTATTAAAACGATCTCTAATCCCTCTGTACTTGGTTCCCCTTTCTGGCAGTTGAGAAAATTCTTTGCTAATTTACCAGTATTTGTGTGGCTGCTCATTCTACTTATAAGCTCCTTGAGAGTATGTCTTTTTCAATTTTGAGTTTTTCATGTTACTCATTCATTAAATAGATATGTACTCAAATATTTTTTTTAAAGAATGAGTGAAAAGTATAATTAGATGTCTGAATTAACTAGTCAAAGACTTACTTTTAGTTATCTACAGTAAATTCTTCTTCAATAATATATTTATCAGTATGGGTCTACCCTCTCTTTAAATTCATCGGAAATGTCTTGTCATGGTAGACAATGTTATCTGAATTGTACTACTATATTTACCTATGAGTGACTTCTGGCATGGTCTCTTCTTTCTTCTGGGCTGCAAAAATAGTATCAACATTTGCCTGCTGGTTCTTTCTGTATAGAAAAAGAAACATGAAATCTAAGACGCTGAAAGCCCTATATTACATTTTATTAATTTAACTCGGCATTTGCAAATGAGAAAGAAGTTGCCCTTTTGTGCCAGAATTGAATGGCTCAGAATCTCAAACCTTTTCTTACGTGTTTATCTTAGTCAACACTTGCTGTAATATTGCTGCATAATAAACAACCACCAATCTCACTGGCATGAAATCAGAAGCACTTATTTCTCACTCACACACCTGTTATTGCCAGGAGCAGGTCAGCTAATCTAGGCTGGGCATGCCTGAGCTTGTACAGGGCTGTGAGTTAGGTCTAGTTTTGCTTTACCCGTTTCTCATCCTCCAGGATGCATGGTATTCTCATGGAGACAGGAAGGAGTGCAAAGGAGAAGCTCAACCACACAAGCACGGTTGATGCTCTCCACTTGCCTAATGTTTCCTGACATCCCATTGGCTTTGGCAAGTCACATATCCAAGCCCAACATCAAGGAGAAATTGACTCCTCCTATGCAGGCAGTGGGGACAGGGTGAGGGAGCGAGTATTTGGGGACCTGTAAGTAATCTACTATGATGTTTCAGCACTTTTTAACTTCATTGTTTTTCCTCAGTTGCACTCTAAATTTTGCTATTTAGATAAATTGAGATACCGGAATGGCATCATAAGTTGTGGTCTACTATATTCACTCTTTTCTGAATTGTTACAAATTCTACATAAAACTATTCTTAGCTAATTATTAAATCTGAGGAGCATTTTGCATATCATGCACTTGGCTCACTTTAGGACTCCACTTTTTTTATTCTAAAAATTAAACTTTTGGCTATTGCCTCCCAGACATTTTATATGCCAAAAAGTAGTTTTTCACAATGAATCTCTACTTGTAAGTTTCTTAGCTCTCTGCTTATTTGCATATAAGTGTCAAGCAAAGCTCTTCTAGACAGAGGTTCCAAGAAATGAATAATAATGTGCTTTTAAGAGCTTAGAAGTGAGGAAAGCAAAAGATCAAAGAAATATTGTTCACTGAATAGATACTTTATAACAAAATGAAGCTCTTGTTTCTTTGATATTTATTTGAAGTTTTATACAGAGCATCTTTAATAGGCTAGAACCCTGGAGAGGAGCTTCAAGGGGACATACACAAATTATAAGATTTTTGTGTTATAATAAAAGAAGTATACTATGGATCATTATTTTCTTGCAGAACAGAATTTGATCCATAGAAAAAGCAAATTCATTTGTTAAGTACTGGCAGTATATAACATGACATTATGTTAGCCTATCGTGATAATCTATTACCATTTATTAAATGATTAAATTATAATATGCTAGGTATCATGGCACAAATATATATTTTCTCACTTATATTCTCATAATGGCCCTCTGAGGTAGATATTATTCTATACTTCATTTAATAATATAATGTAATATGTCATTAAAAAACAGAAACATAGAAATGCCTCTATAAATTTAAGATGGAGGATAAAATAAGAAAGCAAGAAAAATGTGAAGACTTAAAATTTTACCTGCCTGGGCATATAGGTTCTTTTTTTCAGAGAGTGGGTTCTTCAGTTTCATCATGAAGGTGAAGGCATTGTCAGCATTCAAATCATTGAGATGGAGTCAGGAAAACATTTGAGAAGATTATTGTACTGGTATTTCATCAAATGCAAGTTAAAGGATTCCAAATTCAGTGACCTACTTTCCTATCTTACCTTAGTCTCCATAATGTTTTGACTATGCTGCAGATTTCTAGCCTGCGTTATTGATTTTTATCTCAGTCTTATTTCTATTGGCAGGTTGTTTTAACAGAAAAAGAAGAGGTAGGAGTAGGTTATAAACTGGGACTGTACCCTGATAGTGTGCCGTAAGCATTTTCTGGGCTGCTCTGAAACGAGCCTACAAAAACTACGAGCTCCAACTCCCTGGCTGCAATAAAACTTTCCATATTTGGGTGTGATTTATCTCATGAGCTGGTCCGAGGTATCTAAAGTGTAATCAATTAAGCTCCAGCCCCACAGCTGGCATCCCACATTCTCTGATATACCATTTTTAACAGGGGACATTTTGCTGACAAAAGGTTTTGCTCCTACTTAACATCCCACACATTTTATGAATTTTTAGGACTGGAACTTCTGGGTGACATTGGGTGGAATGATTTCCATCAGAACAAATTGAATGCCAGCACACAGAACTAAATGGCTTTGTAAAATGTCTTTTTCCTTAGTTTCAGTACTGTTTTTCCCCCATTGTCATTTAACTGAAATATCTTTGATTTTCCTGGTATCATGGTGGGTTCTTATTACTCTCAGCTTTAGGAACCAAGAAGCCAGGTTGTGAAGTTGTGCATTGTTGTGTGCAGAAAGAGGTACCCTGCTAGTTGGATGCCCAAAAAAGAAATGCCCGTGGCTGCATCCCTTCTCTGGAGCATTATTCTGTCTGTGAAAAGGGTTATTCTTGTTATAACACCTCTTAGAGTGATTGAAGAAGAATTTTTTTTTTCTTTTCTCTGATGTGCTGCTTGATATTCTGAATGCTGATCATGCTGTTCAAAGTATCTTCAAATCTATTCATTTCACTGACCCCAAAGAGGGTGATTATGTTCACAGAAAGGTTAAATTTTAGGCCAAGATAGCACCTGTCTTTAAAAAAAAATCAAGCAAATAACAGACCCAGTCATGGATACCTTATTTAGGTTTCACATTAATTCATAACTTATACATTTTAGTTATTAGCAGTGGTATCTTGAAAGGCTACCTGCTACTCATTTTTAAGGAATCTAAAGATGTGAATCAAAGAAATGATAAAGGAACAAAATTTCTTTTCATTTCAGATCTATCCACATGCTTCATCCCCAGACCTCTTCATCTTGGATTTTCTAATTTTGTTTTTCTTTTAGGGCTTCAACCAAGCCTTGCAAGCCATTCACCACCAAGTCTGCATATACTCTTATCTTGGGCTATTTCCTTACCACACTAAGTGGATGATAGCAAATAACAATAATAACAAAAGAGTAAAAACATATAAAATACATTCTACAACTCATCACATAAATTTAGTAAATTGGTAGAAATAGTTAATTCTCTCAAAAATATGTACACACATCAAGGTTTGACTCAAGGAGTAGAAAAGACAGAAAGCTGAATAACTATGGAAGCTACTGAAAGAGTTGAGAGAAAAGTAGCTCCAACACTGTCACCGAGGGCTTAATGATTCTGAAACTGAGTTTCTTAGTTTCTTTAAACCTTGAAGAATCAGATAATTCTCAGGCTATATAATTTTTTGTGTGAATTTAAGAACAGTTCTGCTCATGCACTTTGTATTCTTGGGAGTAATATTGATTGGTATGGCTGTACGGATATAACTCATGCCTTCGGCAGTGATAAAGAATAAGGATTTAAGGCCTAGGAGAGAGCTTGGGATGCAAGGTTGGAATGGGTGAAGAGGCAGTTCCCACAAATTATGTAAATCCCAAATATGAACTGCTTAGATAAGATGGGTAGGGCCATCTTCAGATCCATTAACCTTCCAGTGTTTGATTCTCTCATTGCACCCGGTATGTATCTCAGTTTACTGGTTGTATCCATTTCTTGATTATGCATTTACTGATTGAGTCATTCACTACAAATGAACTTGAGAATAGGGAATGCCTCTTATTCTTTACATTGCTAGTGCTTTTATAGTACCCGCCATAGATAGATCCTTAATACATGTTCATTGAGTGAATGAATAAAATGGACGGGTGAATGACTAAGTGTATAGAAAGGTACTCCATTCATCTTTTGAAACTAGCAGAAATCTTACTTTAAAAATAGAATCATAAAGAAATCTAAAGACTTAGATCACTTATGAACATGTATGCAGAATCCTAAATGAAATTCTAGCAAACCAAATTTAATAGAACATTAAAAGAATCACCCAGTGTGACCAAAGAGAGTTTATTCTGAGACCACAAGGAGAGTTTTCTATTAAGAAAACTGTCACTGGTAGTATAGAAATGTAAAGTGTTACAATCATTTGGAAAGCAATCTAGCAATATCTATTAAAGTTAAATATATATATATATATATATATATATTAAAAAATATATATATATTTATATAAAATCTCCTGGGAATCCAGCCCAATAGAAGCAAAAGCAGAAGTGAAAGAAGTAAAAGTACATATGTACAAAATGTTTACTGCAGCATGGTTAGAGTGGCAAAAAAGTGGAAACCAAGTTAATACCCATCGGAGAGAAAAAGCTGAATATATGTTGGTATATCTGCACAGCAGGGCATTATACCACCTTTAAAAAGAATGAATTAGAGCTGTTCTACGTAATTTCCACAAAATATTATTGAGTGATAAAAAGCAAGGTTCACAGAGGTACATACAAGGTACATATACATTTTGCTAAAAAATAAAAACAAAACCCCAAAAGCAAAACAAAGGAAAACAAGCAAATCTCTGTTCTGTATATTTACTAGTTGAGTAGCTGTGACTAAATTACTTCTTTTGACTTCAGTTTTCCTTTTGTAAAATTGAGGCAATGATAATGCACATCTTACAATATTTTTATGAAGATTACATGAGTTAATACATGTAAAATGCCTAGTACATAAAAAGTACTGAAAAATATTAACTATTATTATGATGATGTTACTAGACCTGAATAGAAAGAACAGGTAGAATTGAAAGAAAAATATCGAAAAACTTGTTAACCTGGTTACTTTATGTGTCAGTGAGGGGCTGATGTGGGTTGAGGGGAGAAGTAAATAAGTCCAAGTAAAAAAAGAAAACTGTATGTTTTACATGTATGCATTTATTTAAAACTATGACACATGAACTATATATAAAGATATAAAAGTAAAAGGAATAGTGTATGTCAAATCAATAGACCCAATAAGAAAATACAGTACAAAGCAATATATGCTGAAAAGGCATTTACTCAAATTTAATCCCATCTCTCCTTACTTATAACTAAGAAAACTTGGAAAGGTATTTATAGATATAAAAGATAAATATATTAAAAGCCAGCCATCATTAACTCTAAAGAGAAAATATTACAACTAATTGCACAGGTGGAATAAAAGGATTCTGTAGTGCCACAGCTGGGGAACGTGTTGCTCACAGGTAACCCATTCCAGAATCACAGTGAATATCAACAGGGCGAAGGCCTAAGCACTTTTTGGTTCTAGGTAAAATGCCTCTTCTTCAGAGGAACCTTTCCTGGCTTCATTACTTAAAGTACATCCCTTTTCTTCCATTCTCAGTCACGCTGCTCTGTCTGTATTTTCTTCAACTGTCACCATTAATTAGGAGAGCTTCACTGAAATGCAGTGAAATCTTAAAATTTTTTTCTTGTGTTTCCTAGTTCTATGTGCTGTTTAGACCATGGTTGCATTAACTGAATCAGGCTTCCTCGCTAACATTTTTCTTTGTAAGGAATTTTTGAATAAGTTTGTCTATAAAAAATCAATTTCTGTGGACACACAGAAATTTAATCCCATCTGAGAGCCATGATTGTAATTTCTACTGTATGGATTGCTTGTTGAAAGGCATTGGCTCACTGGAATTTTGTGTCTTGGTTTTGTACACTTGCAAAAAGAAGGCAGTTATTCTTGCATCTCATCTTTTCCTGGAAGTGTTTTGTGCACAATAGAACGCATTCTTCTGACATCCTTTGAGTTCCCCTGATGGAGTGAGATTGACATTGGCAAGACAGCCTTACGATTGCTATCAGTGTTCAAAGGCCACTTTTCTTTCTTGTTGTTAACTTTATAAAGCTGCAAGTGTTGCCTAACGGCTAAGTCAACTCTTATCATTCTTAGTGCTCTGTGTTAAGATCTGTTTAAGCCTGTGCCTTTTTTCTTCTTTCCTTTTTTTTTTTTTTTGGTGGGTGGGGTGGTCAGGAGAGGTTTTCAGAACTGAAAGAATTTATATTTTTCCCCTCTTGTGATCACAAAATAATCGTGCTAAGCCTTCATGCTTTAGCATAACTCTGGAGCAGATTAAATGTATGTTTGTACCTATTAGCTGGCCTGAATTTCTAGGTTGTAGTCCAGTGATTACAGCCACAGATTTTCTAATTCCTGGTGTTTCTACTTGCTACCCTTTGGTAAAAATCTGTGTCTTGAACTGATGGTAACAGATAGGCCGTTTAACCACCTTTGTATACTTTCTCCTCAAGGTCATCATGAACATGGAAGACATAAAAATCCGTGAAATGCAGATTTTTGACTACAGGAAAAAAATTGCTGAATCAGAGACTAAATTAAAACAACAACAGAACCTGTACGAAGCTGTGAGGTCAGACAGAAATCTGTATAGCAAAAATCTGGTAGAGGCTCAGGTAAAGAATAATATATTTATGTCTTTATGTTTTGATTCTTCTCCATCCTGGGTTTAAAGCAGCTTCTATTATCCTAATGGCAGTATTTAGAATAGATCAAGAAAAGAATCCCGTGGAATTCATTTGAAATAGGAGATGAATTTATGCAGAACTCTCAGATTGTTTGAAATGGAAATGACACAACTTGATAGGATGTTAAAATCATGGTCCTGCTTTTAATTATTATGTAGAATTGCCATTCCCCTGTTTCTAATTTTTAAAACTGCTAATAGGTGCTGTGACTCAGAGGGGAGCAGTGTACTCTTTTCATTAAATTGCAGAGCTTCGCTTTGTAATCTTTTAGTTATAATGTTTATTGTGGTGCTAATACTTCTTTTGTAATATGAGGAATAAAGTATGTGTGTGTGTCTGTGTGTGTGCGTGTGTGCGCGTGCGTGTGCATGTGTGTATGGCATATTCACTATGCATACTTTGCATGTATCTTATGAGAATATTTTGATAATACTGTAGAATACTTTGAGGTTGGTGAGTGCAATATACAAAGGGATTGCCCAGTCATAATTAGTTAGGAAACCATTATTTTGAGAAAGACTCCTTTAAAAGTTCTTGAATATGTATTTAACTTCCATAGAAATGGTGACATCTATTTAATTCATTTTTCAACATTTCACCTTTCATTTTGTTAGGATGAAATAACGGAAATGAAGAGAAAATTAAAGATTATGACCCATCAGGTAGATCAGCTGAAAGAAGAAATCTCTGCCAAAGAGTCAGCACTTGTGAAGCTACATCTGGAACAGCAGCGGATAGAGAAGGAGAAGGAAACACTGAAGGTATAGATCTTATACTAAGAGTGATGGACCAATAGTCTATCTATCCAACCCACTAGAGGTAGGCTCCACACTCACTGAAGGCAACAAGGGGCAGGGAAGACAACCAAGGCATCAGGATGATGAGCTCTACCACCTCCAGGTCAGGCTCCCTCACAGGGAGTGCTCCCAGGTGAATGGGGGAGGAGGCCAGTGGAGATGCACAAGCACCTAGTAACCTATGCTGGCTCTTATCACATCAGCGGAAGGGAACGTAGCAGGTCAGCAGTGCCCAGGAAATCCTGGAGCTCGCATGCTTCCTACAATCCCTTGTGCCCACACCCAACCCTCCCTGAGCTTCTCTAAGGCAATGCTGGCAAGACCCTCTGCTCCTAATTGTTGCTTGCTTCATGTTTACTTCATGTGCACTATCATTAGCTACTGAGCATTAAGCTTTGTCCTCACTTGACTTGCTCTTAACCAGGTATAGTTCACTTTACATCTGTGGGTCAAGAACTTTGTGACCACTGCTCCAGGGAATTGCCTCTGACTTCATTTATATATACTAAACTTATCATTTTAAATCTACTAATTTAGAATATTCTCTGTCTTCTAGTATAAAGAGTATTTCTAAGAATACATATCATATAATTACTCTATTTCAAATCCTCGAACGTTTTACTATACCCATTCACTAAACCATCTAATTTCCTTTTCCTGTCCAAGACAATAGATTTCCCTTCTAATCCACTTGACCAAAGAATTAAAAGAGGTGTTTGAAGAGGATGATGCCAACTTTTATTTTTAAATGTATATGCAGAATACTCATGATTACTTATGACCCATTCATAGGAACTATCTACAACAAACAAGAGACTGGATACCTTGGTTTCTGTGCATATAAGCTTTCGAAGATAGGGACTATCTTGAAAATGTGTATCTAGTGTTGGACAGATTTAATACTGTATGTATATTCTCGATTCCAAGATGCTGTAGATTGAAATATGCACTCTCAATAATGGGTTTTGTCAATGAATGATAGGTTTTCATGGAAATAGAACTACCACATTAACTTAAGGCACATTTGGCTTATGATTAAACTGTAACAAAGTTACCTTTACAAAAAAATATGGTAATTGATGTATTTAACTGTCTGAGACTTTCATCTCCCAACTCTAGCTTATGATAAAAAAGGATAGAAAATTTTGCATTAAAATTTATTTACATATAATGAAACACAAATACATTTTCTAAAAATTTAAAATATCCTTCATCTTTGTTCTTATTCACCTTGTTTGAAAGAATAGTTTTATAGGAGGTAGCTTGTTCCACCCTAGGGGCCTGTAGTGGAATGGGGTTCATTTATCATTAAATGATTTAGAAGAACCTTATCATAAACATTGCTTTAGCCATGGGCCTCATGGACCCATGTTAGCAAGGATTTGGTGTCTGTAACTTGATTTGATACATCATCTCTTTCCTTTTAGAGAATGGCATTGATCCTCATCTCTTACATTCCCAAGTAATGCTCTATTCAAAAGAGTAATTATTATATAACCATAATGGTTTCAAGGTGGAACTAAATGCATTCTACAAATTTTGCTTTAGAACAAACAGTGTGCTATGGAAAAGAGCAGTTATTCCTAGTTCCTTAGAGTCTGACTTCAGTTAACATTTGTTTCACTTATGCCCTCCATCACCAGGCATCTACACTTATAGCTTCAAAGAAGCATCATAATAAAATAAAATAAAGGGCAATAGGGCCTTGTTTTTTGGTCCTGGGCCAACAGAGTTGGCAGCTGGTGCTCCTGAAAGATGATTAAAGGGCTTCTGTTCTGGAGAGTCTGTTCTAAATGGGGAATCCTAGGTCTCGGTAGCTTTGGGTCATCGATTATAGGAAGATGATTACTTTGGACTTACTGTGAAACTAGGATATCTTTTCCCGCAGTAATTCCCATTAAGGGAAGAATGAGGAACAGAAAAAGGATGCCAGCTTGATTTATTATTTGAGGTTATCCAAGGGTGGCTTGCAGTGGTGCTTTGACTGGCTAATTTTGGCCCATCATTGAGCTCATTTGACATTCTTTAGAAAAATATGACAGCTCGAATGTTGAGTTTCAGTCTCTTGACTTTTTTCAGCCTCAAATTTGAATCATGTTCCACATTGATCTCTGAATTTCATACATCTGAAGTTTGCAAACCAAAATCCTGGAGGAAAGGGCAGATTTTCTAGTAACTTTACTCCAAGAGACATTTAATTTATTATTTTGAGTTCTACAAAGCTCTGTGGGTACATAACCCTTCTGGAAGGGCAAAGCCTGGCCTGTTTGGTAGACCGGAAGATGGCTTTTGGTAGAACAACCCAGTTTACCAATTCTCCAAGCCAACAGACAAACAATTGTCGATAATAGGTCATCCCCATCTTTATTTACTCCCCTCAAAGGAAAAACATTTTGCTCCTTTCATGTTTCTTTTCCCTTTTCAGTTGCTACCAGCTTCTACTGACTCCTCAGGATTCTAGCCATTGTCAGCACCTTGTGGTTATGACAGAATGTCAGTAGTTCTCTGTAGATGTTGCTGCATCTGTATTCATCTGCCCATTCTGTCCCAATCGTGTTTTATCAGCACTGAAGGAGCCATCTCATTTGGAGATTCTGCCTTCCAGTTCTAACAAGCCCCTGATTCTGTCTCATCACCTCCCAATCATCCCACATCAATCTGACAGTCCTTTGATTCTTGGTAAATAATTCAGTAGCAAATTCTCTATGTCCAGATCTCAGCATTGCATTAGTGACTGGCTTCGGGGCATCATATCCTTTAACTTAGTGGACTCTCTAGAATGACATGGATGGGAACTGTCATGGAGAGAGAGAAAGCCTAATTATTCTCTTGGCTAGAAGGCTTCAGGTGGTCCTATTTGTTTTGTTAGATGTAAACAGATGGTTTCAGTGAAACTCAGTGAATGTCAGGATCATGCATAAATGGGTGAAATTCCCAATAAGTGTGTTTTTTGAGATGTAATTTAAGCCCACAGCCAAATTAGATGATATAAATTTCATACTTACTACAGAACTGTATAATTGTGCATGCAGTGACTAAAAAGTGTGTCCAGCCATCATATTATAAGTAACACTTTGTATGCTTTCATACTACCAGTAACACTTTGAGAAATGCTGATAACTTGGGTCCCACCTAGGACATTGTTTTATGGGCATTTGGGTACACAGCAGTTGTTACCATCTTTCCTGGGTGAGACAGCTCAGATTTATAGCAGCTAAATGCATTAGACCCAAGGTATTTTGTTGTTGTTAACATTTGCTGCCAACGTCTAATGCCACATCTTGTTTACAGCTCATAAATTTATGACATAAGGAGACTGCTCAGAATTTTGATATATTATGAAAAAACACCCAGCAATGCCAAACGCACGAATGGTTTTACATTTTAGACAGATACTTTTACACACTGTTGATTGCATTTTAATATAACAGGGGTTTCATTTTGTTCTGCTGATGGATTCTGATCAGCTTTTGGCACTTAGGAACAAGGAAGTGAATGTTGCACATCTGGGAAAATAAAAGTTTTATTAAGGAAAGCATGAGCCAAGCAGGTATTTTATTGCTGTCTTTGCTGTCACCTTAAATGATTATAGAAATAGAAAGGCTGGTTCTTCAATCTCTTTCCTAACAGGTAAATTCCCCAAAGTGGTAAATAGTAGGCCAGATCTTTTCTCAATAAGCATTTCCTTTTGCTTATTCCTGGACCAAACCGTATTTCATGAATGAACAAACAAACTGTCATAAAAGAAACCCTTGGTTTAACAGTAGCTGACTGCATTTAGTTTGTGACATTGCACGTCTGTAACTCAGTGTGCAGTATCCTCTGCTGTTTGGATAAGTTTGAGGTGTGGAGTTAATGACTCTTGGTCTTCATGGATTAGAGGCAGACTTCATTGAGAGCTGGGCTGGCTCACAGTTACTGGCAATTATGGGGTTTTCTACCATCCCGGTGACATTTCTGGGTGGGTGAAGGTGGGAGTCCCACTACTTCCTTGAAGGAAAAATTACTTTTTCACTGTTATTTGCTGATCTGCAAGCCATTGAAAAGTTGAAATCTTAAGACTGTCTTGTCATTTCCGTTGTGATTCCCAGAATGGGTGAAAGCAGAGCTATCCTGCCATTCGTTTCTTCTCACGCTGACCTGGGCTGTGATAACACCTGTCCTACCCATGTTTGCATGCAACCCCTCAAAGACATACTCTTTCTTTTTCATATGCATAACTCTGTGGCTCCCCACTGCCTACTCTCTACAGTGTGTAACCTTCAAAGCCCTCCCCGGGCGGGCTCAGCTGTTTTACCAGTCTTGACTCCTGCTGTTCCTAACACTGTCATCCAGCCACATGGGATGCTTTGCGGTCTGGCAAACACACCATGTACTTTATAGTGTGCATGTCGTGGTTCACACAAGCCTGATTGTTGGCTGCTTTCTCCCCAACACATCCTTGTCCACTTTAGAAATTTCTGTCAGCTCCAAGGCCCTGACTTGTTTTTCTGTCTAAACCCTAGGCAGAAATAGGAACTTGTTCCTGGGTACTCCTTTGTCCCTTTTCACACTGTAGATAGCATTTCCACACTGTAGTATAGTTGGTTATATTTGTCCTCTACAATGGCTAGGGAATCCCTCGTATCTTACACATCCTCTGTATTTTACTTGGAACTATTACATGATGATAATAGAGGGAACACAAGCTTCAGAATAAAAAGATCTAGGTTGAAATCTGAACTATGCTACTTACTAGCCGTGTGACTTCGGGTGAGTTAATTTGCTCTTCTTTGTCTCTGTAATTGTATTTATAAAATGAGACTAAGCGTAGCTATGCGAAATACCTAATATCATGCCTAGGATATTGTAGGTCACAAATAGACTTGTGACTATGCAGTGAATGTATCCTTTGATCAGAGGAGTTTTCCTTTTGAAATTTACCAGTCCATAGTCCCCTTTCCCTGTCACTCTATGACTTCCATGTAACTTCAAAAGCTTCAATATCTGAGCTCTCCCAAGAAGCCTCCCTGACAACTCTAGTCCTCTAAACTCCTGTAACATCAACTCACTGTCTGTGCAATAATAAAAATATGGAAACATTATTGCCTGGACTTGTTAATATTTCTATAATGCTTGTGCATCTTATCTTCTTCTCATCTAGATTGGAAGCATCTTAGGAGTAGGGTCCAAATATCTCTATAGATCTCTTTATACCATTACATTGCTTCTGTTCCATCAAGATGTTTTAGAAGACAGACACTTGGTTATCTTTATTAATTTGATTTTTGCTTAAAATGGGCTTTATCTCTACAGTTGATATATTGGTGGTATTAGGACCACTACAGGAGCTGGTACGGAAAGACTTCCCACACTCATGCTCACCCCCACATACTCCTCTGCACTATTTGTGAATTCTCCCCAGATTTAGTCAGTAAGAGAAGTGCAGTTGAATACCAATGAAGCTCCTGCTACACTTATATAGAAAAATGATGGAAATCCCTCAAGGGCACAACTCATAGAATAAACATCATCACCTTAATGTGCATTGCTGTTTCTTTACGGTGTGTGTGTGTGTGTGTGTGTGTGTGTGTGTGTGTGTGTGTGTGTGTGTGACTGACTGGGCCCTGTAGTCTCAGTTTGCGCTATTACAGAGTGAAATTTATTCCCATCTTTCACTCTTTGTCAGGCTGAGCTGCAGAAGCTGAGACAACAAGCCCTGGAGACCAAACACTTCATTGAAAAGCAAGAAGCTGAAGAGAGAAAACTCCTTCGAATTATTGCTGAGGCTGATGGGGAGAGGCTGAGACAGAAGAAGGAATTAGACCAGGTAGGAGCACCTCCTCATCAGACCTACAGACCTCATTAGCAGATGTAACTGATTCAACTCCTCACGAATCCTCATTCTTTCTAAGCTCTTTCATTCAGTCTATTGGAAGAACAGCAGCAAAGTCTCATCTTCTGTTGATTAATTATGAAATATTCATTCATTTATTCAGGTCATTTTTGTGAGCACTTACTATGTGCTCTAGCCCCTGGGGATATAGTGACCAACAAAAAAACAAGGTCTATTGTAGTATAATATAATTGCAATGAATAATCACATAATTTGGGGGTTAGAAAATATGCTTTCAGAAATCTAGCAGGTTGGCCAGTATAAGACAGTAAGGAGTAGTGGAGCTTGGTAAAAGTTAGCCTACGATAAAGTCATTCAAATTTAAGCATTTATAAAATAATGGGTTGGAAAAAAAATAGCCAAACACCTATGGGCCAAAGATTATTGGATTATTGTTATTATGGACTATTTGTTGTACTTTTTCTCTTTCCACCAAGACTGTAAACACTCATGAGAGGAGTCCAGTGTTGATTGTCCAGCAGGCTTTTTCTAATCCTCCACCCACTGGGTGCCTAGCACATGTGGGCATTGGCTGAATATTCACTGACTGAATGAACGCTGCTGCCATAATGAAAAGTGATAATGTTCCCTGGTGACCATGTCCTTCCCTACCTACCTTTCTAGGTCATCAGCGAGAGAGATATCCTTGGATCACAGCTTGTTCGGCGCAATGATGAGTTGGCTTTGCTGTATGAGAAGATCAAGATCCAACAGTCTGTGCTGAATAAAGGCGAGAGCCAGTACAACCAGAGGGTGGAGGACATGAGAATCCTCAAGCTTGAGATCAAGAAGCTTCGCCGGGAAAAGGGGATTCTTGCCAGGAGTGTGGCTAATGTCGAGGAACTCAGGTAATAGAAAAGCCCTCAGAATTGAGGATGGGGTAGTCTGCAGGAAGCTCTTGAAATGACCTTGTGTTCCTTTTGTTGGTAATTGAAAGCCTTTATTAACTTGTATAAAATAATTTTTTATATGTAGAAATTATTAGCAAATAATGAGAACAACTTTTTCATAATTCAGAATCTACATTCCGCCTAGTCTATATCACAAAAAAATGAACTTGTTCCCTTTCAGGGGAATATCAGTGAGTGCAAAAAGATTTTTAAAAACTTTCTTCTGGGTTTTACAAAAGAAATTTCAAGTTAAATCACAGAACACGAAATACTTACAATTCAGAAAAAAATATCCCCCAATGAGCTCTTTAGAATATCTTTAATAAGGCAGTGTGAACAAGAGGGAGCATCAATATTTAAATTTAATCCTGGTAACATTTGCACATCTTTTTCTTGGAGTTATATACAGAATGAAGAGGGGGATAATTTAATTTTATCACTATTTGAAAACTCTGTTTCCTTAGAAGGCAGACAAATTTTACATCTCACTCTTGATTTATCTTTTGCAGCTTTCACTTTAGCTTAGTGTGTTGCCTTCTTGCTTTACATTTTACATTATATAAGATGTACTTCCCCTTTGGGAAAACATCACCCTGTTTTATATAGACACTTGCAGGAAACCAAATAGGTCTGGTGTTTACTCAATAACTATCCTTATTCCCCAAAGACCTGTAGATGAACAGGTATCCTTGATGACCTTGGGACAAGGACATAGTTTGGATCTCCTTCTTAATTAATTGAATCAGAAGATAGTTTTGATATTGAGATGCAGTGAATATGTTCAGGAATAGCAAGGGAAGTTGCCACCATTAAATATGGATTGATATTCTTTTTTCTAAGAGTTGCTTGTATTTCAGATGATGAAAGTAATACAAATTCATTGTAGAAAATGTGGGAAATGCAGAAAAAGTATAAAGAAAGGATTAGAAAAATCACTCATAAGTTTACTACCTAGAAATACCATTGGTATCTTGAAGACAAATGGTTTCATTCTAAGTAGCTATTGAATGATCTCTGAGACCATTACTATACTTGCCAGCCACAAGTTATTTTTATTACATACACAAAGGTTCAAATTCTACCCATTCTTAGCCAATATTGCTGGTTTGTTGATAATAGATTTTATTTTTCTTTTCAATGGGAAGACAACTTAATAAAGATATTGGAGGCAAGCTGGCATGAATTCTAATCTCAGCCTTGCCAAGCTGTGTGAACTTGCGAACGTCACTTAACTTCTCTGAGCTTTGGACTTGTAGTTAAAATTAAACACAAAAAATAAACGTAATGTGCCTCCCACAGTCTAGTACAAAATAAGCTGTCAATAATGGTAGCTAATACTCTTCCCCTCTTCTTCTGATGACACTCTAGAAAATAGAAGTGTTAAAAACATGCTTTTAATTCTAAGCAGCTTGTTCTGAGCTTCCTGTTGAGTGAACATCATGCAGTTAATTCTAATGGTTTGTCTTGCTAATGAGGGGAAGTTGTATGATTGTTTTAAATGACGCAATTAAGTGAAAGAGATGGCTTAGTATTAGTAATCTGCATACCCGCAGTAGATGAGGACAAGTAAATCTTATTGCCTGTGTCAGTGCCAGTGCTTACCTCTTCTCTGCCCCCCACTTGATGTTCTCCTCCTGTCCCCAGCAACAGAGTGTCCTGTTCAGTAGGGTGGCAGCCAGCTCACAGGCTGTAGCACATCATCTACTAACTAGAGATTCCTGAAGATTTTAGAAATATGCTTGAGCCGGAGCTAGGTCTTTAGCACTTTTTCAGCCATCTGTGTAGTTGTGGAACATGAGATGAAATATCGGTCCTAACTCAAGGTTTCTCAATCCTGGCTGCACATTAGAAATTACCAATAAGACTTTAGAATGTACAAAATCTAAGCCACATGCAAGACCAATTAAAGCAGAATCCCTCTGGGGACTGGGTCGGGGCAAAGGTGTTGTCAAAGCTCTCCAGGTGATTTCCAACGTGCTGTCAGGGTGGCCAACCACTGACTGACTGGTGTCAGGTGATCACCTGAGCCTTGCTGTCTTGCAGTCAGGTTCCACACCTTGTGGTGGACGGTAGCTTGTTCTCTCGCTGCTACCACAGAGACATTTAGAAGCATTAAAAAGTATATTGAAATCCTCCTAATTCACTTCCTCCCTCTTTTTTCCATATACTTCTAAATTCCTTGGGTATCCAGAACCATGATTCTGAAGTTCTGGCACTTAAAAAAAAAAAAAAAAAAAGCTAAGGCTGATTGTTGAGCTCTGCAAGAATTGGTATCATCTGTGTTTGGCCCAGATTCAGAGGCTGGTATTAGAGTTCACAGAAGTCTCTTTATTTCCAACTTTTTATATAAGATGTATGTAACCACATAAAGATAAGATATTCAAAAGGGTGGAGAATTCTTTTGCAAAAGGAAGTGTTTCTTATTCAGGCAGGAGCTTTTTCACATGCAAAGAGAATTCCTGAAGGAGAGAACACGATGCCGAGCCCTGGAGGAAGAACTGGAGAACCCCATGAACGTGCACAGGTGGAGGAAGCTTGAGGTAACCTGAGTGGAGCCTTTCTCTCACCCTCACATCTTTTCTTCTACCCCACATGGCTTCCTACCTAAAGCACAGTGAGAAGCATGGTTTCATTTAATGCTAAGCAAATTGTCAGGTTAAATGTAAGGCTCAATCAAATGTAAACTGAGTTCCTAGAACCAGATGGTTCACTTGGCTTTCATTTAAAGCATCTTGGGCAAAACCCTTTCTACCTGAAGAAGACCCAGTGAAAGCTGTGAACTGGCCTCACTGACTGACATTTGTTTTTCTACGTTAAGCAGTTTTCAGTCAACCAGCTATCCTGCGGCTGCCTGTTAGTCTTGGATTGTTAATTGCCTTTAGCTATATTGGCATCCAGCATCTTCAACCATCTTTCAATTGGTCTTTTATCCTTTTATTTCATGCAGGAAACATGACTTTTGTGAACTAGCTCTCCTTTCGAAGGACAAGCATTGTGTTAGGCAAACGCTTTCTTTTAGCATCTGGCAACACAACCGAAGTCCTACTGCCTGGTGATGAATAATACAGGTGTACCCTGTTTTATTGCCTTTTGCTTTATTGTACTTCAACAGGTGTTGCATTTTTTTTTTACAAGCTGAAAGCAAGACCTTCCACCAGCAAAAAGATTACAATATGCTTGATTTATTGCAATACTGTCTTTATTATGGCTGTCTGGAACTGAACCTGCAATATCTCTGAGGTCTGCCTATAGACCTCATATTTTATTTTATGATGGCCATCTCCTCTAGTTGTAGCCAGCAATGTGGGTGTTAAACGGGGCTTCAACTAAATTAACCACTAGGGTATTGGGAGAATATAAGTGTGTGATACAAGAAAAAGCAGGGCAAGGGAGAAAATCAGCCAAGTAGGTTTTTGTTTTTCATTTTTATTTTTTTCTTTTAATGAAGAAAATGTTAAGGCTAATGCATTAAAAATTATTATATAAACACAAGGCCTGAATTTTAACAACATCCAGTCTTGCCAAGTGAATGTGTGCCAGATCTAGTCCCAATATATGGATATCAGTTGGCACTGCTTAGTATTTCTTAAGCAAAATCAGAATTAATGGAATATCTCTTTTCCCCCTCCCTTTTGGACCCTCCTCTATTCCTCTTTAAATGCCAAGAGGGGTTAGTTTACAAAACTAACAATAATATGGATGAGTCTGGGGGAGAGGAGCTGAAGATTTTAAATCCATTTATTGTCACAGTAGTTTATTCCATGTGTTTTCAAGCAGATCTTTAAAGTTTCCAATTTCATGTCAATTTCTGTTTAAAAAACTAGAAAATAAAGACTTTGAGAGGCAGTTGAAAATTAGGTACTGGATTAATTCAAAATGTCAGTACAGTTGGAAGTGAGGCTTTGGCTTAAAGTCTACCGACAGGCTATCAATTTATAAGTGTAGATTTTGTTTGAATTGTACACAGATAGCTATTGAAGATGTATCAGAGTTTCATGGATTGATAACACTGTTTGAGAACTAAATCCATGGTCATGTTCTGCTGCCAATTATTAGCAGAAATCCACATCCTGGAAACCTTCCCCACCATAGGCTGTAATGCATCTTCTTGTTGACAGTTATCAAAAGAGAATCTTGAGGCTGAATGAATTAGGGAACCCTGTCTCATTCCTATGGAAATAAGACGATGGTAGTGAAAGCTTCAGAGCATAGTAATCAAGAACCACAGGCCTTTAGAACCTGGCATATCTGGGCTGGAATCCAGCTCTGACCCTTACTAGTGCAGGCACACTTAATCCTCTGAGCCTCAGTTGTCTTATCTGTGGCTGATGCTATCTCATAGGGCTGTCGTGTGGCTAAAGTTGGATAATATATAAAAAGCACTTAGCATGGTGGCAAAGAATCAGGTATCATGCACAGTAGCTATTATTATTGCTGTTGTTATTATTAGTATTATTTCTCCTGGTGGAATAAACATATTCGTTTTCTATTTATTGGCTAACCAGAACCAATAGATAAGACATCAGGCAAACATTTTGTTTTGATGACCGACCATTCCATCTGCTACACTTTTCCTTTGGTTTTAATTCTCTCTGTACTGGGTCTGCACGTTTGCAATGTATTTTAATAAAACAATAATTATTTTGCATAGGGACCTCAGTGCTTTGAAACTGATGATAGCTCAGCCACTTTATTTTGTTCCCCTTGAACAGGCCAGTGACCCCAGTACCTTTGAGCTGATACAGAAAATTCACACCCTGCAGAAGCGGCTCATCAGCAAGACGGAAGAGGTGGTTGAGAAAGAGCTGCTCCTTCAGGTAGCATTTTCATTTTCTGTACTCATCAAACAAGCATATTATCTTAGCACTACCATCTCCAGTACTCTGTTTTCTAGAACTATTTGGTAGTGCTGCATACCCGATTTTCAACTGTAGATGGCAACAGTGACTCACACACAGAGAACAAACAACCTGATTAATTGGTCTTTTATGCTGCCATCACTGATATTTCAAGAATTCTGGAAAATAAGTTCAAAGCTAGGCTTACTACGTTGGGTAGTGTGAGCTGCTCCCCTCTCCGCTCCCATATCTCATAGTTTTATTTGTCAGATTCTTTTAAATACTTTTCTTCATGTCTTCACATAATATGAAATGCCATAATTTTTATTTTGAAAATTAGCTTTTACATAGAGCACAATATGTCCTCTTGAAGATTTGTGAGAGTGAAATAGAAGGAAAGATTTCTTTTTGAGAACTTTATGCAGTGAACTATTCTGGAGCAATCAGGAATGGTAACATCCTTTTAGGCCTATATCTTTGCAAGTTGTCATCACCATCATCACTATTATCGTCATTATGCCGGATACTGTGCTGATGGCTTTAGCGACCTTGTCTCAGTTCCTCTTCACAGTTCAGAGGGTGAATGTTGTCATCCCTAATCAATGAGTGAGGAAGTCAGGTCCCAGGAGTTTAGTTTGGTAACGAATGTAAATTCCGGAGTTAGATGGCCTGGGCTGGAGTTCTGCCTCTGCCAATTTGTAGCTTTGTGAGGTTAACTTCTCTGCAGCTGAGGTCCTTCATTTGTATTATGGGGTAATAATAGAACCTGTGAAAAGAGATGTTGTGAGGACCGAAAGAGGTTAGCCTTATGCTTGGCACATTGTAAGTGTCTAAACATTAGTAATTATTCTTATTATTTCTCATTCTGAAGCACATAAATGATCTCAGCCACTGGTAAGAGTAGGAACTCCTGTCTATGAGCAAGGGGCATTTGCCCCTTTGCTTTACATTCTGCCTTGGAAAAGACTTCTTCCCTGATGTTGGCTCAACAGCAAGTAGCTTTCCAGAGCCACTACGCTGAGTGGGCGACAGGGATGTTCCTCTTCTCCTATAGAGGAACATAATAGTTAAGAGGGCCAGCTTCGGAGTCAGTTCCAATACTTTATATTTTACAACTTGGGAAGTATTACATAATCAAATCTCAGTTACTCATCTGTTAATAATATCCAGTTTCATCATAGAAGGAAGATAATTCAGAACACACAACTTGGATGTCCTGTTCTAAGGATAACCAGTTAGTGCATGGGCACTGGGGTCTGGCAGTCCAGGGTCTGAGCTGTGGCTCTGCCAAAGCCAGTTACAAGTCATGTGCCCAGGACCATGCAGCTGGCAAGCGGCAGAGCGGGGACTCGGCTGTCAGTTCCAGAGCCCACGCTTTCTACCACTTCATCACCTTGCCTCTCCTGTTAGTTTTAAAAAAGAACCAAATTTTGTGTTTTGCCAAACCTCTGTATTGTAAGTTTGTCTCATATTTCTTCAGCTTCTCTAACTTTATTATTTCTTTCCTTTTATGTACTTTCGATTTCTTTTTTTTTTCCTACCTTAAGATTGATACTCAGTTCATTAATGTTCAGTCTGCCTTTCTCATGTAAGCATCTACAGCTATAAAATGTTCTTTAAAAATTTCTTTAGTTCTGTACCACAGGTTTTATAATGCAGTATATTCATTTTTGTTTTGTTTTAAATATTTTCTGTTTTCAGAATCATTTCTCTTTTGAGTAAGCCTTAAAAAAAATCCACTATTTCTCCTACAGTAATTAAAAGTACTACTTTAAGTTTCCAAATATATATATATATATTTTTTTTTAAATTATTTTTTGTTAATGATTTCTCATACTTTTTTGTATCATGGTCTGTACTGCATTGATTCTTTGGAATTTGTTGAGACTTGCTTTGTGACTAAGTGGTCAGTTTTTATATCTGATGCCTGCGTGCTTGTGAAGTATGTTGTCTCTAAATGTTTCAGATTCAGAGGTCTGTTCATCAGACCAATCTTGCTAACTGTATTGTCCAAATATATATCTTTCCTGATTTTTAAAAATCTGCCTAAATCACTGAAAAAAAGTTTGGAGATGTGTCTGTTTCTTCTTGTAGTTCCGTCATTTTTTTTTTTTTTTTTGCTTTAAGTACATTTTAGATTATGTTCATAAGTTTAGTAAAAGGTTATGATTTTTATTTCTTTCTGGTAAATTGTTCCTATAATATTATGCAAGAAGCCTTCTTAATACTTAATGCTTTTACTTACAAAATTGTCTGATAGTACTATAAGCCAGAGGTTTTTTTTTGCATAACTTTTTAATATTTTTAAACTTGATGTGTCCTTTTATTTTAAGTGTCTTTCTTTTTTTTCTTTTTCTTTATTTCTTCTTTCCTTTTATTTTTTCCTTTAAATATATAATTTATGAAGTGATCATCCTGATAACTCTAGTACCCATCTGACACCATCTGTAGTTATTACAATATTATTGACTATATTTCCTATGTTGTATTTTACATCATCATGATTATTTTTATAACTGCCAATTTGTACTTAATCCCTTCACCTTTTTCTCTCATCCCCCTAAACCACCTTCCCATTTGGCAACCATCGATTTGTTCTCTGTATCTACAATCTTGTTTCTGTTTTGTTTTTAGATTCCACTTATTTTTAGATTCTACATATAAGTAAAATCATATGGTATTTGTATTTTCTGCCTGATTTATTTCACTTAGCATAATACTCTCTAGGTCCATCCATGTTGTCCCAAATGGCAAAATTTCATTTTTTGTGGGTGAGTAATATTTCATTGTATATATGTACCACATCTTCTTTATCCATTCATCTACAATGGTCACTTGGCTTGCTTCCATATCTTGGCTTTTGTTTGTAAATAATGCCACAGTGAATGTAGGGGTGCATAGATCTTTTTGAATTGATATTTTGGATTCCTTCAGATAAATATCCAGAAGTGGAATTGCTGGGTCATAAGGTAGTTCTATCTTTTTGAGGAATCACCATACTGTTTTCTAGAGTGACTATACCAGTTTATAATCCCACCAACAATGTATTAGTGTTCCCTTTTCTCCACATTCTTGCCAACACCTGTGTATTGATTTACTGATGATAGCCATCCTGACAGGTGGGAAATGATATCTCATTGTGGTTTTAATTTGGATTTCTTTGATGATTAGTGATGTTGAGCATATTTTGGTATGTCTATTGGCCATCTGTACATCCTCTTAGGAGAAATTCTGGTCTTTCACACATTTTTTAATCAGATTTTTTTTTTAGTGTTAAGTTATATGAGTTCCTTATCTATTTTGTATATTAATCCCTTATCAGATGTATCATTGGCCAATATCTTCTCCCATTCAGTAGGCTGTCTTTTTTATGAATGGTTTCTTTCACTGTGCAAAAACTTTAGTTTGATATAGTCCATTTGTTTATTTATTTATATTTTTGTTTCTCTTAGGTGAATCCCTTATAATTAAAAAAAAATCCAATTTGTTATTTTTATCTTTTGATTGGTGTATTTAGTCTATTTTTAAGTTTATTTCTACCTTTCTATTTTTTATATTTACCCTCATTTTTTTTTAGTGCTCAAAAGAAATCTGTTCCTCCTTTCTGTAGATTGAGTTTTTAAATTTTTTATATTTTTTCCCTCCACCCATCACTTCTCTCTCTTCACTACTCTCTATTCCCCCTTTTCCTGATTAATTAATTAATTAATTAATTATTTTTTCTCTCTTTCTCTTAATGGATTTTCTTTTTCTTTTTTTAAAAAAAATTTTAAATTAAGTTTATTGGTGGTAACATTGGTTAATACAATTATATAATTTTCAGGTGTATATTATCATTTGGCATCTGTTTATTCTATTGTATGTTTACCACCCAATGTCCAGTTTCCTTCAGTTACAATATATTTGATCCCCTTTACCTACTTCACCCTCCCCCTAAACCCTATATTTGACCCCCTTTACCCCGTCCACCTCCTCCCTCCTCCACCACCCCACTAGTAACCACTAGTCTATAGTTGTCTTGTAACCACTACTCTATAGTCCATGTCTGTGAGTCTCTGTCTTGTTCGTTTGTTATTTTTAGGTTTATATCCCACATATAACTGATAACATGTGATTTTCAACTTTTTCTGTCTGGCTTATTTTGTTTGACATGATTATCTCGAGGTCTATCCATGTTGTCACAAATGGCAGTATTTCATCTCTTTTTATGACTGAGTAATATTCCATTGTGTGTGTGTGTGTGTGTGTGTGTATGTGTGTATATATATATATATATATATATATATATATATATATACATATCTATGTATATGTGTGTGTGTGTGTGTGTGTGTGTGTGTGTGTATTACAGCTTCTTTAGCCAATCATCTATCGTAGGACACTTCGGTTGTTTCCATATCCTGGCCATTGTGAAAAATGCTGCTATGAACATCGGTGTGCAAGTATCTTTTTGGATATGGGTTTTCAAGTCTCTAAATACCTAGTAGAGAGATTGCTGGATCATATGGTAGATCAGTTCTTAGTTTTTTAAGGAACCTCCATTCTGTTTTCCATAGTGGCTGTACCATTTTGCAGTCCCACCAGTAGTATATGAAAGTTCCTTTTTCTCCTCATCCTCTCCCACATTTGCTATTACTTGTCCTGTTGATTATAGCTATTCTAACAGGTGTGAGATGATATCTCATTGTGGTTTTGATTTGCATTTCCCTAATATCTAGTGATGCTGAGCATCTTTTCATATATTTGTTGGCCATTTGTATATCCTTTAGGGAGAAGTGTCTGTTCAGGTCCTCCGCCTATTTTTTGATTGGATCATTTGTTTTTTTGTTGTTATTGAATTGTATGAGTTCTTTGTATATTTGGATATTAGGCCCTTATTGGAGTTGTTGATTGCAAATATATTTTCCTATTTGGATGTTTGTCTTTTTTTCTTGTGACGATTTCTTTTGCTGAGCAGAAGCTTTCTAGTTTGATGTAGTCCCATTCATGTATTTTAGCTTTTACTTCCCTTGCTTTTGAGGTCAAATTCATAAAATCTTCTTTAAGTCCAAGGTTCTTGAGTTTACTTCTTATGTTTTCTTCTATGCATTTTATTGTTTCAGGTCTTATATTTAGGTCTTCAATCCATTTTGAGTTAATTTTGGTATGTGGTGATAAATAACAGTCTAGTTTCATTCTTTTGCAGGTGGCTTTCCAGTTTTCCCAGCACCATGTATTGAAGAGGATTTCTTTACTCCGGTGTATTTTTTTTTTGGCTTTTTTGTTGAAAATTATTTGTCCGTATAAATATTGGTTTACTTCTGGACTCTTGATTCTGTTTCACTGATCTGTGTGTCTGTCTTGCTGCCAATACCATGCTCTTTTGATTACTGTCACTTTGTAGTATAATTTTAAGTCGGGCAGAGTGATCTCTCTGGCCTCGTTCTTTTTTCTCAGGATGGATTTGCCAATTCGGGGTCTTTTGTGCTTTCATACAAATATGATGATATTTTGTTCTATTTCTTTTAAAAGTGCTGATGAGATTTTGGTGAGGATTGCATTAAATCTGTATAATGCTTTAGGTAATATGGTCATTTTAACAATATTGATTCTTCCAATCCAAAAACATGGAATATCTTTCCATTTTTTTGTATCTTCTTTGATTTCTTTTAATAGGGTCTTATATTTTTTATTATATAGGTCCTTCACTTGTTTCATTAAATTTATTCCTAGGTATTTTATTCTTTTTGTTGCAACTGTAAAAGGAATTATTTTTTCAACTTCTTTTTCTGACACTTCATTATTAGAGTATAGGAACACTATGGATTTTTGAGCGTTGATTTTGTAGCCAGAGACTTTACTCTGTTTGTTTCTAGTAGTGTTCTTGTGGAGTCTTTAGGGTTTTCTATATAGAGAATCATGTTATCCACAAAGAATGACAGTTTGACCTCTTCATTTCCTATTTGGATGCCTTTTATATCTTTTTCTTGCCTGATTGCACTTGCTAGGACCTCCAATGTTATATTGAATAACAATGGTGATAGTGGGCAGCTTTGCCTTGCTCCTGATCTTAGAGGGAAGGTTTTTAGTTTTTCACCATTAAGTATAATGTTGGCTGAGGGTTTGTCATATATGGCCTTTATTATGTTAAGGTATTTTCCTCTATACCGATTTCATTAAGTGTTTTGATCATAAATGGATGCTGTATCTTGTTGAAGGCTTTTTCTGCATCTATTGATATGATCATATGATTCTTATTTTTTATATGTTTATATGGAGTATCACGTTAATTGACTTGTATAATAGATTTGAACTATCCCTGTGCCCCTGGGATAAAGCCCACTTGATCATGGTGTATAATCTTTTTAATATGTTGCTGTATTCAGATCGCTAGTATCTTATTTAGGATTTTTGCATCTGTGTTCATGAGAGATATTGGACTGTAGTTTTCTTTTTTTGTATTATCTTTACCAGGTTTTGGTTTCAGAGTAATATTGGCCTCATAAAATGTGTTGGGAAGTATTGCCTTCTCTTTGATTTTTTGGAAGAGTTTGAGGAGAATAGGTATTAAATCTTATTTGAATGTTCAGTAGAATTCACTGGTAAAGCAATCTGATCCTGGACTTTTACTTTTTGGTAGTTTTTGATGATTGTTTCAATTTCCATATTGCTAATCAGTCTATTTAGATTTTCCAGTTTTTCTTGATTCAGTCTAGGAAGGTTATATTTTTCTAAGTACTGGTCCATTTCAATGGATTTTCTTAAAATTTTCACATGCATAGTTAACATCAAGTAAACAAACCTAAAGTTGCTCAATATCTTTATTCTTCTTATAAACAACATGAGGACTCAGAAAGCTTTAACACCATTTACCCCACAGCCCTCCCAGATTTAGTCATCATCATTATTATTTTACAGAATCAATAAATATTTAGATTTACTAAGATATTTACCAGTTCTTTTGTTTTCTATTTCTTTATATCTCCAGTTTCTTATTTCTAGGTGCCAGCTTCTTCCTTTTGAAGTGCATTCTTTCCTAGTTCTTTCAGTGATAATTTTTCAATGGTTAACACTCTCCTTTGCTTGTTTAAAATTTTTTTTTTTATTTTGGCTTTACTGCAAATGATTAAGTTGAAATTCTGTTTTCTATTTGCACTTTGAAGATGTTATTCTTTGTGTTAGCTTGTAGCGATGCTATTGAGAAGTCTGCTCAGTCTAATTATTATTCCTCCTTTTTAGGTAAACTGCCTTTTCTCCTACTTGATTACTAGAGCTTTTCTTTGTCTTTAGTTTTCTGGAGTTTCAGCACAATACATTTAATATGAATTTAGTTTCACTTACTATGCTTAGACTCACTCACTCTTTTCTGAATCTGAGGATTTCTATGTCTTTGAATAGTCTCTTTTTTATTTTTCTCTGTTCACTCCTCCTGGAACTCTTATTAGATGTACATTGAATTTTCTCATTCTTTCCTTCTTATTTACTGACCTCTTTGATATTTTCTTTCTCTCTCTCTTGTGCTATATATTATTCAGCTTTACCTCCTTGTTCACTAAATATTTTTTTAGGTGTACTTATCTGTTAATAACCAAGCCACCAATATTTTACTTTCATTTTCTAGATATTATTTTTCACATGTAACTGGTTGTTGTTGATAGTGTCTTGATCTTTTCTTATGTTTTTATTCCTTCCTTTATGTCTTCAATTAATGTAAACTTTTTATAGTCTTTATCTGATTGTTCTATTATTCTACGTTCTTGGAGGTCTTTCCTATTGTTCATTGTGATTGCTGATTTTAATTTATGGTGGATCTTTTTCCTTTTGTGTTGTGATTTTGGATTGTGAACTCATTTTCAGAAAGGCTTTATTTATGGGACTTGGGAATGGTCCAGGTTGAGAGTATGTCTCATTTCTTTCTGCCAGGTACCTAGGGGATGTCATTTACTTAGGATAATTCTTTAGGTTAAATTCTCACTTTGAGGCTTTCTAGACCACTTGATAAATGAATATTAAAACCTCAGACCTTTATGATGGAAGATCCATGGATACAAATTCTCAAGGTAGCCATTGTTTTTCCCCACCCTGAGGCTAGGAGATATAGTTAGGTTTCTTTGTGGTCTTCTTTTCCCAGTGGGTGGATTTCTGTCTATTGTCTCCTTTACACAGGGAATATAATTCTTTTAAGTCCATGATTTTATGTGGAGGAATCTCAGGCCCAGGATCTCATCTTATATCCTCCTCTGGCCATTAAAAGCCAAGCCCTTTCTTCAGTGAGTCCAGCCACTTGTCCAAATCAGCCCTCAAGGGATAGCACAGTATCTACTCACTGTTCCATTATGCTGTTCAGTCTTTGGTTTTGACACTTGAGGATCAAATTACCTGTAAACTCCATTTGGTGATTAAATGAATGTGTTGTTTTATTCAGCATGTCTAATGCTCTGTGAACTTTAGTTTCAGGTTATTTAGTCTGCTGTATTGCAATAAACAGAAATTTCTTATTTGCTCTAGTCGCTAGTTTTCTCATCCATAAAATGGGGAAGATAATAGTACCTACCCACAGAATTGAGTACGTTAATTAAGTTCAAATAAAGGCTTATCAGAGTGTTTAATTATCATTAACATTATCATGGTGATGATTATTAATATTATTAATCACCAAACAGTTTTTTGTAGGTCTCCAGAGTTTAATATTCTGCCTCACTCCCTTTATGCAACTCCTCGCTTAACCTTTCTCTTGTATGGTTGGGCGGCTTTGCGCCTGCTGTGAGTTTCCTCCCGGAGCTTGTGTATCTCCAGACAACAAGCCTTGTTATCTTGGTGAAGCCCCAGGTGCTCCACAGGATTTGACAGTTTCTCATTTTCATCTGTTCTATTAAATTATTAGAGAAATCCTCTGCACTCACAACAGAACATTTTGCAATTATAAAGGTTTTTGGTTGAATTCTTCTGAGTAGCAGAACATTTTTTTTTAAATGATTATTTAATCAGTTCATGGTGATGAAGAGACCCCATCATTTTCCAGCAGCAGATATAATAGAAGCCCATTTACCCCCAACAGGCTGTGAGTTCTTTGAGGAAAGTCACTTGAAAATTCATCTCTCTAATCCCAATGACTAGTACTGTACCAGGCACATAGTCAGTGCTCAGTCAAGATGGACAGGCTTTCTGCTGGGGCAACTCTGACTTACCCTTTAGGTCTTAGCTTAAATGCTTTTCCCTCAGGGGGCCTCTTGGTTAGATTTGGTCTCTTGGTATATGTTTCCATACTTTGACTTCTTCATACCACTCATCACATTTGTAATTAATGAAATAATTGTAATCGTGTGTTTTATGACTTTCCTGCTAGACCATAAGATTCACAAAGGCAGTTCCTCATCATCCCTAGTTCCTTGCCCATGGGTAAACATTTAATGACTGATTAAATGTTGGCAGAATGGTGATCCTTCAGTACAAGGTATGCCTTACAGTCATTTAAGTTCTGTCTTTGAGCTCTGAGAGGTTATGGGAATTATTCTTCCTGTTGCCTTTGCATTTTTTGTCATTAACTTACAGCTTTGCAGGAGTCTGGAATTTACTGTGGGTTGGTTTATGGATCTATAAACTTGATTCAAACTCTCAGTATCCTTTTTGTGTGCCAAGGAAGGCTGATTCACGTGGTGCTCTCAAAGTTCTCTCCTTGCTCAGGGTTAAAGTGAAATGGTTCTTGAGCTTGACTTTACAGCTTCAGAGGTAGGCTGAAAAAGTCTGTATTCTTCTCAGAATTAGAATCTAAGGTGTGGATGGGAAGAATGTCTTTCCTTTTGCCTACCAAGCTCCTCTCCCCTTAAAAGAAGGAAGGGCAATGCAAGCATACCTGAGATATGCCTCTTTCTGGCCTTTCCTCTCTGTTTTTGCCCCATTATTCCTCATCTCGTTGAATCCCTCAGTATTAATGACTTCTTAAAAAAAAAAAAAGAAAAAAGCGTCTGTAGGATTAGGGAGACGTATGTGCCAAGAGTAACTGCTATCCATTGCCTGGGTATCATTACATCATCATCATCACCATCATCATCATTATCCAAATAATGACATAAGGCATTATAGCAGTATAATAGAAAGCTCTAGCCTCTTGCGAGAGGCATTTAAAAACACATGGAACAGTCACAGCAGCTGGGACTTGTTTTTTTCCAAGTGCTTAACTATGGGGTAGCAAGCTCAAAAACACTCACCTTCAGGGCCAAGCAGGTAACAAGAAAAAGCAAAGTGAACCTTGCATATCACGATCATGAGTGGCAACTGACAGGGGTGTCAGAGTCAGAGGCAAAAGGGAGTGGTGGGGACTGCAGCACATAGGGGACTGTGGGAATTTTATATGCAGTATACTGAGTTTTCAATATTGGCAACTTTAAGAACATTGCCTGGGCTTCCCAGAAGCATACCTGCTGACCACCCTTGACTGACAGGAAGCTAGTTTGCAACCTCTAGCTTCACAGCCTGAGGGAGAAAGAGATTTAAAGGAACAGCAGCAGCAGCAGCAGCAGCAGCAGCAGCAGCACAATCTGCTTTACTTGTTTCAATTACTTTTCTTTGATCTAGACCTTTGTTATGATTTCTTGATGGGATATAGAGCACAAGAAGCAAAAGGGAAAGAAGAGCTGGGGAGAGAGCGTCTGGTAATGTGCAGTAATGAACCATCAGGGTGGATGAGGCTGAGCTCCTCTGAGGAGATAAGCAAAGAGGCAGAGGAGCCTGGGCTGTTTTGTGGGGCGGTTGCGGGTGAACTAAATGGAAGACAGACCTTCTTAAGATGTCTTTTCCCCTGCTTCTAATGATTCTGCCTTAATTCGTTTATAAGCTTTTTGAAAGAGCAAGGGTTGTCTTCTGACACTCTGATGCCCAGGCAGCAGGTATACTGCTGGCATCCGCTCAGCTAACAGTTACTGAGTCTGCCTCTGTACATGCCAGTGAGCCTGGGGTTTCAGGCTCACTTGACATTGGTCTTGAAGGACCTCCTGGTTCTATTAACCACAATGCAGTGTGACAAGAGCTGTGATTCCATGAGACTCTCTGAACAAGAGTGTGGAGTAGTCAGGGGTCTCAGTTTGGGTTCCTCCAATTAGAAACTGAGACAAGGGCTTGGTTTCTGGTAGTTTGGGAGGTAATCTCAATGAGAGAGCAGGAGAGTGAGACAGGGAAGGAAGGAGAAAGAGCCAATAAAGGCAGAGAGAGAGCTGGTCACAGCTGTGGACATCTGAATCCCAGTGTCACTGGAGTTCCTCTGAAGAACCACATTGAAACTATTGCCGAAACACCCTGTCAAAGGGAGGGAGGCTGGGGCACTGTTCGCTGACTCTCTTTCCTCACTGGTTGAAAGTTGCCCTGTGGGGGCCACTTCTGAAAACTGAGGGTGCTTTACTTGTTTCCACCCCCACCTCTGAGGAAACCCAGGCTGGTAGCAGAAAAGCTGACTCCGCAGGCCCTTGAGGTGGAAGCTGCCAGAGTGTTCCAGGAACTGATGGCTATCCTAGTGTGCCAGGAATTTCAGCTGTAGCTGAAATTTCAAGATGGACTGAGAAGACGAAGCTCAGGGCACTAAAAGTGTCTGCTACAGGAAATGAAGTGTCCTGATGATGGGTCCCGAAGACCGCCCACCAGCAGACCCTTTCTTCTCAGTTTACCCATTAACTTCTCACCTGAGCAGTCAATTGCCAATTCAGCTTTAAGAAAGGAGTGGCCATTATCTCAACTAAGTTCTCTTTTGGTCTCCCCCTTCTACCGACCGACTGCCATTCCAGTTGTTATTCAGTGACCAGATGACA
Source organism: Macroglossus sobrinus (assembly GCA_004027375.1). NCBI lineage: Eukaryota > Metazoa > Chordata > Mammalia > Chiroptera > Pteropodidae > Macroglossus > Macroglossus sobrinus. The sequence continues at coordinate 86,100 of PVKZ01002712.1, read as the reverse complement.
CAGTCATGTCATACTGTGGTTCATTTAAAAGATGGAATCCTGATTTTATTCTAATCACAGCCATTTTTTATTTGAGTGCTTCCTGTGTGCCTGGAATTGTGCTTTACCCCTGCACAGACCCCAGTGGGTGCTGGTGAGCACTTAATGAACAATAGCTCCCCAGATGAGGGGTGGGGATAAAATAACCCGTGATTTACCTGAGGAGGTGGTACAATTTGGGGGAAAGAAAACAAACCTGACCTCCTAGAACGTTAGCACTGGATTATCTGGCCCAGAATGTTCATTTTACAGATGAGAACACTGAGACATTTTTCTTAAGATGTACACCAGTGACATATTACTAGAAGGGTTAATTATTTTAGGGGGTTATATGACGCATGGGAGCGCACTGCCTAATGAAGAGTGACAGACTAAAAAGACTTAACTGAAAAGACTGCTTTGGTGGAGTTCAGATTTGTGTCCCTTTAGGAAATTGTCATGTGCATTCTTGATTGCTTCTTGTACCTAGATGTCTAGGGAAAGGGTCTGTCCCTCAGATAAATAAATAATGAATAAGCTGAAGAGGGCTGCTTCTTTGTTTGCTTCTGGGTCTTGCCCTTTCAAGGTGAACTTTCTCTCTAATTTAATTTTATGACTGACTGGATGCAAGTCTGGTTTATTTAACTGTAAAATGCCTTGAATGATAGGTGAATTTGAATGGATCTGCATGAGTTATTAACTGTGCAGGGGGAACAAACCTCATATATAACACATTTTTAGGTAATTCTTTGGTAAGGGTCTTTTTTCCCAATCTTCTGATTATCTTTGATTTATTGAGTGTTTACAATATATTAGACATTACTCTAAGTGCTTTATATATACATAAAATCTCATTGAGTCACTGTCACAGCCCCATGAGATAAGAGCTAGTACCTTTCCCCTCTGCAGGCAGGAAACATGAGGCATGGAAGTCGAGAGGCTTGGCCCAAGGCCACACATCTGGCACCTGGTGAATTCAGGAGTCTGACTTCTGCAGTCTGACTCCACAGGCTCTTCACTGTGGAAAACCATGGTCATTGATTTATCTTGTGTGGACCATGTTGGTTATTGATGGGGGGGAATTCACATTTCTCACTGCTTCTGGGTCCTAGCACCTGTGGCATTGGCACCACCTGAGAGCTTTTGAGAAATGCGGAATCTCAGGACCTCTCCAGGCCTAATGAATTAGAGTCTGCATTTTAACAGGATCCCTAGGAATTCAGGACACCAGTTCAGACGAAGAAGCACGGGGCCCCTATGCTCACCCCTTTCTTTGCTAAAAGCAAGAGCTGTGGTTCAAGAAGGAAGCCCCTGACGTCTGGTTACTAGACGTGTGGCCTTGCCTCGTTACCTAACCTTCCTGTTCTTCGGTTTCCTTCTCTGAAACCTTGAGCTCATCATCTCATCAGCATCCCTTGGTTGCTGAGAAGATGAAGGGAAAGAACTGCATAAGGCCCTTGGCAGAATGTCAGTGATCATGAGAAATGGCCAATGCTCAAAAATTATCATCATTTCTGGTTTGGAGCATGATAACCTCACACTCTGGTCTTCAGCTCTTGAACTGCAGAGACTGAGAGCTCGGAGGAAACTGACAAATGAGGACATCCAGGGTTTGAGGCATATTTTAGGGCCCCACTAACTCCCGAAGGCCCCACTAACTCTCGTGTTAGTATGACAAGTCTAGAATGTTTCTTTGTTGATGGAGACGTGAAAACCCTTGATTCTGTTCCATGGCAGCCTGGATGGATTTGGCAGAAGCTGCAGAGTTTTAAAGAGAGGAAGAAGATGTAAAAACTGTTCACAAATTATTGCATGTTGAATACATGTCCAGTCACCCTGTGCTGAAGCATTTTGCTTTCACTGTATCCTTCAGGAAACCCAGATAAGGTCGATGCTGTTATTGTTTCCATTTTACAGAGAAGGGAACTGAGGCTTCAAAACAGAACTTGCCAAAGAGTTTACAGCAAAGAAATGCCAGAGCTGCAATTATAAACCAGGATTTGATACACTATGGCCCGCAGTGGACCGTATCTAGCCCACTGCATGTTTGTATATGTATGGCCTCCACCAAGAACGGTATTTATACAGTTAAGTAGTTAGAAAAGAATCAAGAGAAGAATAATATCTTGTGATGTAAAAATTATATGAAATACAAATTTCAGTGTGTTCCCAAATCAAGTTTTATTGGCTCACAGCCTCATTCATTCATTTATTCATTCATGTGTTGTCTGTGGCTCCTTTTGTGGTACAACAGCAGAGTTGAGTAGTTGTGACAAGGAATGTCTGGTCCACAAAGTCTGCTACTATCTGACCCTTTCCAGAATGATTTACTGACTCCTCTTATAAACCTTAATCACTGGAATCCAGAACAGGGCCACTCACCATGTTCTGTGATGCCTCCCAAGTCACTAAACTTTCCATTTCTATGACTACTCCCCTCCCAATTCTAAAAGAATTTTTTAATTATTAAAAAACTACTTTAAGAGATGGAAGTAAAATTCTAATACCGTGTCCCAGCTGCTAGTGGTGTAGCCTACACTAAAAGTAATTCTTGTCCGCTCTGTTAGCGGATAACTCAGTGATTATCCTCCTCCAAGCTGAAATTTTTGAAGATGCTCCCTCACGAGAGAGGCTGAGGGATGGAAAGGCACAATGGAAGCTGAAGCGGTTGACTAGAAGCCCATCTGCAGGATTTTGTTCTGTTTCGAAACCAAGGGGAAGAAAAAGGAGAGGAGAGGAGGAAATGCTTTCTGCAGAGTCTTGCTGTTCTCAGCAAAGAATATCTAAAGTGTGGCAGCTTCCTGGGACTTCCTGGGTGTGGGATGCCTGCTCTCCAGCCCATGCTCTTCATGTGTCAGGGAGGACGGAAGGAGCAATTGGGGATGGGCTGTTCCAAAAACAGAAGGCTGATGCCAGCTGTAAACAGAGATGAGCGTACATCCATGTGGCTGGCTTGCGAGGCACCATATACCTCTTATCCACTTGCTTTGGCTAACACGGCATTATGTGAACACTCCAGGACGGGGGTTACCTTGCTCGTGATCTTATAGTGATTGTCATGTCTGATGAACATATTATCAAAGTGCTTTTCATACATCATATCTCAGTGGTTCCCAAAGGCTGATTGGGCTGAGGACTGCGAGAATCTGTATGTTCCCAAACATACGTTTCACTGGTGTGTAGTGAAGTGAACACAATTACTGTGTAGCATGAAACCATTTTTAAGTTTCAATTTTGGGGACGGCTCTTTTTTTCTGTTCTTTTTTTTTCTTACTTTTGAAGATGTAAAATGTTATTTAATTTTTGAAATGGCATTCTCTTAATTTTTTTCATGTACATTTCTTTTCTTTATGAAATAATTAGAAGAGCTTTTAACAATTTCCTATTTGTCAAAAGCTAGATTACTGGAGTTTAAATCTTGGCTCTGAAACCCTGGACAGGTTACTTAACCTGTCTGTGATAACTCAGTTTCTCTATTCGTTAAGTGGGGGTAATCATACCTATCTTATGAGGTTGTTTTATATGTAAAATATTTAGAATAGTCCCTGGCCAGAGCATTACATTACACCACATTAATATTATCTGTTAGTCTTTTTCATGGTTAAACTTAGCAAACACAATTAGCAAGACTATGCTGGTGCTGCTAAGGTTTTTTTTGGGGGGTGGGGAGTAGGTGGGTGGGAGGCACTGTTCAGGTCCAAGAAATCTAAAATCAAGAAAATACTACTTTATCTCTTAATTTTCACAAAAACCCCATTTAACAAATCAGGAAAATAAAGGTTAGAGAGATTTACGGAGCCTCAGAAAATGCTCTGCCATTGCTGGCAGCCCTAAGGAAAAGGACGGTTGTGCAGGGTTGTCTGGGATGCTCTGGTCCCTAATAGGAAAATAGGCTCTTCATATGCTGATGTTTGGGGCTTTTCTTAATATCATGCTCAGCTTCATTTAAGATGAATAAGTTTCTCAACCTGTGTCCCTTCATACTTGCCGAGGTATACTTAATGTGCTTAATTATCTCATGCCTTCTCATATTCCTTCTCACTTGTTCTCTGTAAATGTGCCAGGAATAACTTCCCATAACATTACAGTCCTACAAGCATTAAAAGTTTTTAAAGAAGAGATTGGCTCTAATAGGCTCGATTAGGCAGATAGAGGTTAAAAACCAGTCTGTACCTTCAACCGTAAGCACTTTAAACACTTGAATTTCAGCAAGCCTAAGGGCATACACAGCTGACTGCTGGGCTCAGTTGTGGACGTGGTTAGGAAGGATTTTGCTCATGTTGTCTTTTGAAACAAGTGGTTTTCAAAAGGGGATATCGTGATTGATTCTCTTCTCCTCACCCTTGTTTTTATCTCAGTATTGAGTTAGGGTCAAGGTGTTTTAAACTGTCAGAAATCCAGGAAATAGCAGGTCTGATTCCAGAGCTTTTCTTAACAAAGAAAAAACAGCAAGATGCGAAATGTGCAATAGATATTGAAACTTTTCCCTCTCTTCATGGAAACAGCTTCTACACCCACGAGGAGAAAGGAACATCTGCCCGACTTTTCCTGTATTTTCCAGCCCTTTCCAAGATCTCTTTTCCTGCCCCACCCCCACCCCACTCCCTTTCCCCGGGACTGAAAGGGAGGAATTGCTAATCTGATTAGCACAAACTCACAACAAGATTGATGGTAGCCTTGGCCATTGAGTAGTAAATAGCCCTTGCCCTGAAGCTCTCTTGTTCTCCTGGCCTGGTCTGTGTCAGAGGTCAGCAGGCCAGGGCAAGAACCACCATGTCTATTGTCCACCCTGTTGCCTCTGTCTTCAACTAGGTGGATAATCGTCACTGGGTCTGCTCTGCCTGGCCATCTAAGATTCGAGAGAGAGAGAGAAGGTCTCTTGGTTTAGTCAATTCCCCAGCCCAATGGACTAGAGAAGCCTTTCATGGGGGATGGTATGTGTGGTATCAGGTGGAAAAACGTAGTTATTAAGAACTCTGATTCCTGAGCAAATCAGATTTGAGTCCAAGCTCACTCAGAACACTGTCTGAGCCTGAGCAAGTTAATTCCCTAAAGCCAGTCCTTGATTTGTAAAATACAGATAATAATACATTTCACATGAGGTTTTTGTATAAATTAAGTGAGATAATCGTTGTCAAGCACATGGCCCAATGCTTGCAATTAATGAGTGTTAGCTGCTATAATCAAGGTATTGCACTCTGGATGCAGATTTTTAGATGGATCTCCATGCTAGTAGCTTATAAATGGCTTAATGTAGCAAGTCCACGTTTCATATGTGAGCTTTTTGGGGAATGATGCTAGACTTGCCCATCCCGAGGGCAGCCTCTCACTTTCCCTCTCCGATGACTAGTTCTTTAATTGGTGCACTCATGAAATCAGTTAGCTTTTGCTATATAAACCAATCCAAAACTTGGTGGCTTGAAACAGTAGTCATTTATTAGATCATGATTCTATTAGCTGGTAATTTGGGCTGGGCTCAGCTGGCCAGTTCTTCTCTCGGGTTTGCCTGGACTCACTCATGTTTCTGCTGGCAAGCTGGTGGGTTGCTAGGACCCAGTTGATCTAGATGACATCATTTGCATGTACAGTGGTTGGTGCTGGCGGTTGGCTGAGGTGAGGGGAGTGACTGAGCCACATGTCTCCACTAGGCTAGCTCAGGTTTATTCTCATGATGACCGTCTCAGGATTTCCAAGAGCAGGAAGAAAGGACAAGTCCCAGTGGGCAAGCACTTTTTGAGCCTCCATCTGTGTCATATTTGCTAATATCCTAGTGGCCAGAGCAAGTCATATGGCCAAACACAGAGTAAATGTGGGAGAGGACTGTGCAACATCATGGATACACGTAGCCATTATTGTAACAATCTACCTCAATCTCCTTTGTTTGTTGAGTTTTAGTGGAAATACTTTGCATTTAAGCATTCAAGTGGTATAAGATTTCTTTTTTTAATCCTTTGTCAGATATGGTATTTTAATATGCCTGGCATCTGGTCCCCATCCTTGAATTTTATTGCTGACATGTTTTTCTTTTCTTTAATCTTTTATTCCTTTTATTTGGGAAATTATAGTTTGCTGCAGGACATAGTTCTTTTTATAGGAGGAACAGCTGTGATGTCATAATTGAGCACATTTCCTTAGGGATATTCATTTATCCCCATGCATTTAGATCCACAATCCATTTGTTCATTTCTATTTTGGTCTTTGACGTATAGTGAATTAGAGCAAATATGTTAACCAAAAATGTATTAGTTGATAAATTAATCTTTAAAAATGTTATTTACTTTTTTCTTTTGATTTCTGTTGAGCTCTAATAGTGAGGGAATGTTAAAAAAATTAATAATCTTTCTTTTGTAAGGGTCAGTTTGAATTAAGTTTCAGAAAACCAAGTAAGAAGAAGAGTTTCTGATATCATGAACTATTAAAGTTTTTAAAAATAAGAGCAGTGTTTAGGCTCATTTTTTAAAGTGAAAACAAATAGAATCATATAACTGAGAATGGAAATAAAAGATTACTTAGAGTCCAAACAAAACATTTTCAATAAAGAATTTCTCGGTGGAACATTTAGGTTCTTATTGAATCTGTACACAATTATATCTTATTCCCCAAACTAAACAGATTTTCCGTGATAAATGTTTTTGGACAGCAGCAAGATTCAATTCCCTTCATTTCAATATGCATATTTATTTGTGAAATTGGAAGAAAATAGTTGCCAACAAGAACCTGAGGGAGTCCTATCTATCTTTAGCTGCTCTGTTGGTGTTTCACCCAGAAATATCTTAGAGATAGAGGTGCTTCTTTTAACGACGAGAAAAATTGCAGCTGGAGCGGAAATTAATTTGTATTTATAGTCCGAACACCTACATGAATCCTTAATCTGCTTTTTTTTTTATGATTTTAGGGGAATTTATAGAATCGTTTAGATTGGAAGAAATCTCTAGTGGGTCGTCAAGTTCCCTCTCCTTATAATGGCAGAACTGATTTTATTATCCTTAAAGCAGCTCTGATAGATGGGTGTCAAGTCTGGCTCATGTTTCATGCCTTTAAAAATGTATATTCCCTACTCTGAGTGTATTTAATGTGTAGGAGACAAACCGAGAGCTTCCTATATGCCCTGGAGAACTTTTCTGAGTTCCTGATACGCAGTCTCCATCTGGAACAGATGCCAGATATGTAGCATATTTAGCCTTATAGTGATGCCATCAAACCCAGTTTGCTTTTGGCTTCTGATAATTAGAAACATTTTCTCCCTAATGTGCATAAGGAGCCCAGTGTGCTTTCTGTTCTGAGATGATAATGGAAGGTCATTCTTATGTCCTTCTGTCCTGTAAACCTCTGGCGACCTCCTGTCCCCCCCAATTAAGAAAGCCTGCTTGGAAGATCAATTCTGAACCAAAAAATATTGGAGATATCTCTAATATCTGCAGAAGTTGGTGAGACACTAAGGAATATTAAGACACAGTTCTTACCTGAAAGAAATTTCTATTCTATTTGAGAAGATTCCTGATTTATGTCTGGGAAGAAATGAGACTGGTCTTTATGAGCAGTGTGTGAAAATCCAGACCTTTACTTCATGGTTCCACTTAGCAAACAATACCCAATTATGTATAATCACATTTTACTGGATACTGACAATAGTGAGTGCCCAATTTATGCAGTAAAGATGCTTTCTAGGACAGTATATAATATGGTGTTTTTTGCTTAAAACAGCTGTTAAGTGCCAAAGAGGTCAGAGAAGGTGAAATGAATAAGAACTGGCTTCTCCAGGACAAAGAAGATGCGATTGGGCTGGACTTTAACATGTTAAAATGACACATCCGGATGTTGTGTAGAAGTATGTGTTGATGACAGATGGGATAGCAGTAGAGAGCTCAGACCTAGTTCTGAGCCCTGGTTTTACCAGTGACCAACCTTGTGACCTTGGGCAAGCAGCTCAAGCTCTCAGAGCCCAGGTGCCTCCAACTCTATAGTGGTGAGAGTAATAGTACATGGTTCATAGAGTTGTTGTGAGGATCCAATGAGATAACTCACTGAAACTGCCTAAGGCAGAGTTAGACAGGCCCGACAGTCAGAGGTAACTAACTGCATGGGAAGGTGATGGTACTGGTGTAGGGAAGGCACTGTGGAGGCTTGTAGGTGGGGTAATGGAACATTTTCTCGAAGGAGGCCAGTTTGAAAACAATGAGAAGACTAAGGGAAGATGAAGAGTTAAAGTTCTGAGACGGGGTGAGTACATTTGGGGTGTGAAGAGGGGGTTGAGTGGTAGGGACCTGAGGCTGGCTGTTTTGTGTTGGGGAGCATCTTTGGATGTGTTAGGTTGGTACCAGTTATATAGTCTTCGAGACCAAGGACAGGCATTAAACTTGCTCTAGTAGACGACTACGGACTCTGAATTGTGATAATGACCAAAACTCCCATGGCAGCAGTCACGGGTTTCAAATACCTATTGTATTATTGTATGTGTCATCCAGCAGGTCAATTCTATATTCTATCCCTGGTTGGTAGGCCATCCAGGCCTATGTTCTGTAGGTATTGACCAGTCAGGAGTGTGACACAATAAAAAGGACAAGGAGGCAAGATCAAAAGGCACATAGGGGTCAGGGACTGGGGCTGAGGGATTAGCTAAGAGACAGCTGTGATTTGGGCCCAAGTTACTGAGGATATTGATAAGGGACAGGTACTGGGGATGAGGAGAAAGGAGTAAACACACAAGATCTTTAAAAAATCCAACTTATAAGACTTGGCAATTGAGTGTCTGTGAAGGTGAAGGGAGAAGAGTTTTTCATCCTGGTCAGTGATAACTCTCAGGTTGATACTGCTGATCCACTGCCTTGGGGCCCCTTGACCACACCACACCCCAACTCCTGCTTCTACTCCCCTGACGTCTCCCCACTGCCTCCCTACTCACACACACAGCTCTCCAGGCTAAAACTTGGAGCATGAGACTTTTTAAACCTTGAACAGAAGGCAAAACAAAACAAAACAAACAAAACATAAAAAGTAAACTCGTGTCACATAAAGGCTTCAAACAGTTACTAACATAGAAAAACTAGAGACTCCAGTAATCTTTTCTACCCACTTTAACTCTTCCTGGTTGTATCTCCGGTAGGGATTGGCAGTTAGAGTGAAAGAAGTTTTTTCTATCATTATGTACTCCAGTTGGTTACTGCTGGTACATTAGAAAGCTGTTGATTTTTAACATGCTTATTTGTTTCCAATCCTTCACACTAAATAGCTTCTCAGCTGATTTTCTGGGGTTTTAGGTATATAATCATACCTTCTCTAAGAAGTAATGGGTTTCCTCTTCTTTTCCAATAGTTATTCTATTTGTTTTTATTTGTTTTTATTTCCTGACTTTGTTTATAAAATCAGTTATTAAAAAAATTAGCTGGAATAATAAAAATGATGTTGGATTTTTCAGCACCTGTAGGAAGGATGGATGAGAATTCAGAGAGGCCAAAGTTAGAGTGAATGGCCAGGAAGCTACTGCAGCAGAATCGTGAAGTTGTGATGCTAAAGGAAATTGAAACTGTCACAAGAGGAAATGGACTGGCCTTGTTATTATAGGCCTGGTACAAAAAATGACTTTCAGGCCTCAAATCCAAAGCCTGATGGTCTAGGTGATAGTTGCCAGGAACTTGACTCTGTTATTAATAGATTTTGAAAGTAATTGCAATCAGTTCATCTGAAAAGAGGTGAGAATATGGGAATTAATTAGAATTCTCAGTTTATAAAGAGTTCCAGGAATGTGGATTTAAAAGAAATTAGTGGATATCTTAATTTTCTTCGTGTTGCCAAGGCCTGACTCTTAATCTAGCTAGAAGCAAAATATCATATAATAATTACAATTTGCGAATGTTTCTTCCAGTTGACAAAGCGGTTTTACATACATTGTCTCATTTGGTCCTTGCCAACTCTGTGAGATAGATGATAATGGAAGTGTCTAACATTTGTCTAGAAAGTTACATTTTGCAAAGCACTCACACCTACACTACCTCGTTTATGCTTGCACCCATTTATTTCTTACATACACTAAAAATGTTCATCTAATTGTAGTTCTCTAAACACAGATTTTCTTTTCTGTCTTTGATAATGAAATTCCCCACAGAAAATGACCATCCTTGCCTTGTCTAGGCACTGATGTTCTCTTCATTTTTCAAAATCCTTTTCAGGTAGGATATTATGTTTGCCCCTTCCACAAGAGAGGCATGATAGAGGTGGAATGGAGAGAAGCTGAGCAAGCTTACTCAAGAAGAGGCCCTGTGGCCCTCAGGGGGAGGGATACATATGGAGGATGGTTGACTAGAAGTCTCCTGGGCAAGTCTGAAGATTATGGAGATTTTGCTTTGGCCTTGTCCTCTTTGACTTTTTTCCCAAAGAGGAGACAGCAGAGAAAGTGATTGTGCAAGAGAATGTAGAGGATGACATTGCATGTGGAAACACATGCTTCTCATTCTGCAGCTCCTCTCACTTCTCTTGATTTTAGAAGAAAGAAGGGGAAAGACCATTTGGCTATCTGCAAAGTCCTTCAGTGAAGTGTGTTTCATTTTTCCAATGGAACTCAGGAGGTAGTCTCATAGGGGCCAAGGGAAGAGAGAATTTCAAGTGGAGAGTAAGTCATCACTGTTGACATCCACCAAGAGAAGTAGAACTGAGAGAAGGATGTGGCCACAAGGAAGTCGCACTCTGGTGTCCTTTGAGAGTCCAGTTCTGGGAGGTTGTTGGGCATGGGAGCCTGGCTGCTAAGGGCTCAGAAGGAAAGAGGTGGTGAGAGAATGGAGGCAATAGATTTAAGTTACTCATGTAAGAAATTTGGCAATGAAAGACTGAGAAAAACAATTTAAAACACACACATAAAATGCTATCATTATAAAAGATTCAAAGAGTTTAGAAACACACAGAATAAGACATGTAGGCCCTCTGACCCTTTTTGTTGCAGCCCCATTCCCCTGTGTAATGGAGTGACACATGCTTTTCCAATCCATGATAAACAGTTTAGAGAGAGGGGGTGAAATTGATGTTGGTGTCAGACATGAGTGCAGAGAGTAAGCCCAGAAAAAGGTGAGGAGGAGATTCAAGGTGGATGTGTATGTTTGTGTGTGTGTGTGTGTAGGGGTTTAGCATGTGTGGTTGTATGTGTATGGCTCTAGGTCCTCATGTTTATTCATGCTCACACACCAGGAGAGAGGATGAAGGCAACCAGATCTCACTTGACATGGATAAGAAGGAAGAGGATTTATGTAGCGCTGGTATCTCATGACGAAAGTCAAGAACTCTTTAAGACACCTTCTATCTGTTTAGATCAGGTCATTTGCAGAAAGCGAGTGTGACCAAGTTGAAATTGGGGTCCTGAGGAGAGAGGTATGAGGAGGTTGCTGAGGAGGTGATATCTGTGCATTAACAGAAATAAAAATGAGAATTGCTGAGTAGAGAGAAGGAACGTTAGAGTGCTAGCTCGAATTTGTAATGGCCCCACTCTGTAAGTCCTGTGGTGCCCTCCAGCAGCACTGGGTGGCCTGGGAGCTGAGGAGTTGGACAGAAGGAGAGGGCTAGTACTGGAATTGTGTGGCAGGCCAGAAGGTCGGCGGGGATGAGGGAGTTGAAAGAGTAGGGGGATCTGAGAAGTCTGACTCCAGGGTAGAGGTGCGGGGAGCAGAACATTAAAGCCAGCGGGAGGCTAATGGGCTTAGAGAAGTGGGAGGGTTGAGTGATTGCAGGTCCTAGCAAGGGCAGAGAATGAAGGGAGAGAAATGATAAGTTAGAAGCCGGCATTCAGGGAAGGGAGACATGAAGTTAGAGCATGTAAAGCCCACTCTTGAATTAATGACATTCATTTAACCAGCTATGGAATTTTCAGGTGTACTATTTCAACCAGATAAAAAGAAAAAAAAAAAAAGCCGGTGCATATTGTAATCTTTCTGATCCTATTTTCCAAATTGGGTTACCAAAAATTTCTTGTTATTTAAAGTCCCCTTAGTAAGCGTCATTTCTGAAAAATCAAATGGCACCTCTTTGGAGAAGTCTGAATTCCTCTTTAATATTAACTATTCCAGATGCTCTCTGACTTGTGAAATCCTTGCATTTTGCAAGGTCTGATACAATTTGAATTTCTCCTAAATAAAAATTGACTCAAGGTATATTTTTGTGCCATCCCTTGCTAATGTTTTATAAAATCTGTTCTTTTAATCTGTTAAGTTATCCATGTTAACCCTTTAGCTATGCATAGAATTACAACTCTTGGCTTTGGCTGGTTTGGACAGGACGCAAAATACAAACTTAGTTTTTTTCACAGCCCTTCCTTTTCTTAGAGTTCTGGCTTTGCCCTCCCAACTCAGGCTTGGTGAGGAATCTGTCCTGCCAGAATTAGTTCTCTTGGCTTTTAAGATACAGAATCATGATAACAGTGAGGGATGGATAAACAGGCAGCACATGAAAGAAGTTTTTCTAGGCATTGCAAGGTTAAAGATGTAAAAGTGGCTGCAGGTTATGAAAGAAGGGATTTTAAGTACTGATGTGGATATTTTCCCTTCACAGTAGTTGACACCATGAAGTTAGTATAAAATTATATTTTGGCAGCTTCCATTGACCATGACTAGAGAACATAGGTCTTAGTGTCAGTAGGGTTACACTAGAATCATGACTCTTCAGTCAGGAGTAGACTGCATTAAAGAAGACTGTTAAAATAATGTGAGCTGACACAGCAGTGATCCATGGAGCAACACAAACATTAAGAGACCGAAAACAAAAATGTTGTTTCTCTATGGTGGTGGTTTTTCATGTTACCTTCTCACTGTTTCTTTCTTTCTTTTTCTTTCTTTCTTTCTTTCTTTCTTTCTTTCTTTCTTTCTTTCTTTCTTTCTTTCTTTCTTTCTTTCTTTCTTTCTTTCTTTCTTTCTTTCTTTCCTTTTCTTTTCTTTTCTTTTCTTTCTTTTCTTTTCTTTCTTTTTCTTTTCTTTCTTTCTTTCCCTCCTTTCCTTCCTTCCTTCCTTCCTTCCTTCCTTCCTTCCTTCCTTCCTTCCTTCCTTCCTTCCTTCCTTCCTTCCTTCCTTCCTTCCTTCCTCTCTTTCTCTCTTTCTCTCTCTCTCTCGTTCTCTCTCCCTGCCTCCCTCCCTTTCTTTCTTTCTGAATCTGTTTTGTGTTACAGAACTTAATACAAAATTTTCGACTTCTCTAAAATTTTAAGTACCTTATGGAACGATTTGTATAAGGTCTAATTTTCTAAGTTGTCAGCTCTACAGCATGATGACCTCATACTTTTTTCACCTAGTTTTTATGCCATTATTTGTATAAAGAGGTGGTTGGTTTGCATTCAGATTAGGCAAATGTGAAAACTAGACTTTTTTTTCTTCTACAATTTTAGATCTAAAACAACTTATTGCTCTATTTCAGTGCTGTCCAATAAAAATATAATGTGAGCCATATCTGTAATTGTAAATTTTCTGGTAGTCACAATAACAAGGTAAAAAATTTGGGTGAAATTAATTTTAATAATAAACATTACCTGACCCAATTTATCAAAAATAATGTTATTTCAATATGAAATAAATTTTGAAACTTATTAATGCTATATTTTACTTTTTTAAAATGCTAAATCTACCATATCTAGTATGTATTTCAGACTACCACATTTCAAGTGCTTGATAGCCACAGACAATGTTATATAGATGAGTCAGTCTTTCATCATTCATTTTTTTTCTTCACTCACTCATTTATTTAATTAGAGTCTCACTTCATACCATACACTAAAGAAATATTATAAAATTTCTAGAAAAAAATTCAAATTCCTATATTTTCTTGGAGAGTAGGAAAAGTTCCCTTTTTTTTCACTTGAGGAAAAATGTTAATGCAGTAAAGTAGATTATAATAGAACAAACATACCTTCTACTCACTCAGAATGGTAAATAGTAATGTTTTGTCACATTTATTTTAGATTAAAAAATAAATTAAGTAGATCTTTCGGATTGGGTAAGACCTCTCTGTACCCTTCAGAGTCCCATTTCTTTTCTGCCCATCCTAGAGGGACCAACTATCATATATTTGTTGTGTATTTCTTCAGTACATTTTAATGCTTTTTCTGCAGATTGATGCATCTACAAACAACATAGAAAATTATTTGGTGTATTTTACATTTATACAGATGGTACTATACCACTTGCATTATTATTCATTTTGCTCTTTTTTTTTCCCCTTGAGAAATATCCATGTTGATACTCATGGATGATATAGGTAATTCTGTTGTATATCTCTACTATATCTATTATTTATGGTAAAACTTTTTTCTCCAAACTTTCACTATTGTAAGTTATTTCAGTGTGAATTCCCGTACAAATTTCCTTGTACACATATATAAACATCTCTCTAGGGTATGCGCCTAAAGACAGAAGAAAGACTTTCTAAAGGCAGAAGTTACAAAGGAAAAGAGTGATAGCTTTATTTACAGACAAAGTTTAGAACATCGCTGGTATAGCAGAAAACACTTTAAAAATGAAAAGACAACAAAAGTAAAAATATTTTTAACAAATGTGGCAGAGAAATGCTCAAAAACTTTAATACATAAAGAACTTTTGTAAATAAATTGAAAAAGATCACTTCAATAAATAAATTGGTAAAGATCATAAGCAAATAATTCACGAAGGAAGAATATGAGTGGCTAATAAACACAAAAATATAATTAACATTAGTAAGCAAAGGAATGAAAATTAAAATAATAAACTTTTTTTTTTTTACCTATCAGATTGGCAAAGTTAAAAAAGATGATGATATCTAGTGCTAGTGAAAATGTTGGGGTAATAGGCACTTTTATATTCTGTGGGTGGGGTTTAAATTTATGTAAATTTCTAGAAGAGAGTTTGATAGTAGGTATTAAAGACCTTATAGTGTGCAAACTCTGACTCAGAAATTCTATATTGGTAATTAATCCAGAGAAAACAAATCAGTTGTATAAAAATATGTTATATTGAATGTGCTTATTTTAGTGTTGTTTGTGCTGTATATAAAGATGGACCAATGATGATAATGTATTGTGAACTGAAGAATATGACTCAGTCAACCTAAGGTTAAAATACCAAACAATGCTGTGATAACACCAAGGGTGCAGTTAGGTTGAGGAAATTGGAAAGGCTTCTCAACAGAAGTTACTTTGAGTAGGATCTTGATGGATGAGGAGGTTTGACAATGAGTGAAGGGTGGGAGTGGGGGAAGGGCATGCTGGGAAATAAGTGAACAGTGCAAAAGCAAGGAGGCTTAAATGAACCTAGTGGATTAGAGAGTGACAGTGACTCAGAATGATGGACATACAGGGAATACAAAGGGGAGCAGAGAGAGGATGGAGCCCCTCTGCTCTGAGCCCATCCTGTGATCTCCTGGTCCTGTTACTTTTTAGGTATTTAATTGCAATATTCACATAACTTGGCATTATTTCAACTTGTATAATTCCATCAGAATATTACTTGGTTTAAAATTTAATTTGGCTTACTCAAAACTCTGCACTATTTCAAAGAATTTTCCATGTTAGTGAGATTTCCTAGCTGCCTTTCATTGGCTCCCTTGCATATTTTAATAACTTGGTTGTGTAAGGGCCTTTCTTTATGTAGCTATCATTGTCAATGTGCAGTTTACGCAGCTGCTATGTTCTCTTCTGACCCTTCACTCTGTCTGGTTTGGCTGGTGACTGAGAATGGTAGAGGAGGTTGTTTGACAAATGACTTGAAGAAACTGAGAGTGTGCTAGTCCAGACTTGGAGTCACACTGGCCTGGGCTAGAATTCTGGCTCTGTTATTTGTGGGTGTGTGATCCTGAGCAAATCACTTAGCCTTGCTGAGCCTCAGTTTCCTCATTTGTGAAATGGAGTTGATGTATGCGGGTTACATGGATAATGTCCATAAAGTCTTTTTTGGAGTTTGTGGTATGTGCTTAATAAATGTTAGCTATTATAATTATTATTTTATGAATAATTGGAATCATTCTTCCTTCTCCTGTTAGTCCTTAAGAGATCATTCATATTATAGGCCTCATTAATCATTTATCGTTCTAGAATTTCCCTTATGTTTCCTACCTCAGTGGAACCTTGGACGGAGGAAGCTGGGAACTCAATGTCTGGCTTGATTTTTGACCCCAGGCTTTAAGGAGAGAAGTATAGGAGGCCTCAAGGTCTTCTTTGAAGTTAGACAAATTAAACAGGGCCTGAGGAAGGAGCCCCTTTTAGGACCAAGGAATATGTTCTTGATTGAAGCATGCCCTAGGCTCTCTCTCTCTCTTGAACCCCAACATTCAGCCTAGTTCACTCACACCTGAACAAGAGGCAAGAAGCAAGGATGAGAGAGAGAGAGAGAGAGGGAGAGAGAGAGAGAGAGAGAGAGAGAGAGAGAGAGAGAGAGATAGATCTACCCACCCATCCATCACCTATCCATCCATCCAAGGGAAAGAAACATACTGGCCTAGCCAGGTGGCCTTTGTAGATGAACCCCTTGAGAAGTAAGGGACCATTACTGATGGAATCTCAGGGACCTTTCTTTTTAGGGTTGTCCCTTCTCTTTTTCTTGTGGTAATATTTATGTCTGTCTAGAATTGCCATCACAACATATTGTTGACTCATTTCTGTCTCATTAGACTCTAAATTCCTTGAGAATCACACAATATAAAAGTAGGATTATGATCTTTTGGAATTAGGTTTGCTTCATAGCTCTAGTACTAGTGACTTTGGTAAATTAACCTATTTCTCCATGTGTAAAATGAAGTTACCCACTGATTTATAGAATTGTTGTAAGGATTGGACATAATTTATGAAAAGTAACTGACATATAGTAATTGCTTAATAAATGGCAGCTGGTGACAATGAGAACAACCACGACAACAGTGACGATGATGCCAGAGTGTAGCTTAGTGACTGTTGCATCTATCAGCAGGTATTGAATGGATAGATAGATGACTGGTCAGGTGAATGAATGGTCAAATGAATGTATGTTTAAATATATGAGTAAACAATTCTCAGGTTTGTTGTGATGAGTTATTGAAATAACACATGTGCTGAGCTTAGTACTATTCCTGACACATCCATAATATCTGTTCTATAATGAGAGCTGTTACTGTTACTATTTTCCAGTATTGCTTCTGTTACTATTTTCCAGTATTCTTTGCCCAATTCTGCCAAATTGTTCAGGAAAGTGAATGTTATTATCACATAAATACATTCACTAATGAGTTTGCCATTTACGACTATTGCCTACTCAGATATGCCTCTCAGCATCATGTGACTGACTCCTGCCCATCTTGGCATCATTGGTCTCTCTTTTTCAGTAGGATTGTCCAATATTATTCATACCTGACAGGGAATGCAAACATAATGTAAAGGAATTGTAAAGTTGTAAACTTTGCAAAAGATGCCAGATATCATGAAATCAATAAAAGTGATATTTTAAAAAATGCTGGCATCATATATAAAGACAATGACAAATCAGCATCTGGTAGAAAAAGAGAAAATTGAACAAGTATAATTGTAGGTATCTCAAAAAAGAATTTTTTAAGTATCAAAGGATTAAGAGGGGATTTTAAAAAATTTAATGAAAGCTTTGAATATTTCTGATAAAACTAGTTTTTAAAAAATAATTGGTCTGAATACTTAACTAAGATATAAAAAGCATTAATCATAAAAGAAATTATGGATAAATCTTACTACATTAAAATTAAAAATGCCTGCTTCTCAAAAGAGGTCATAAAGCAAGGCACAATTATATATATATATATTTATCTATTCAGAATATATAATTACAAATTAATAAGAAAAAGACAACTCAGTAGAAAAATAGGAGAACAATACGTACAAATAGGCATTTCTCAGGAAAAGAAACACAAATAATGAATAAACCTGAAAAAAGGGCTCAACCTTATTTTATAAGCAGGGAAATTAAATTCATGACCACATTGAGATACTATCTTACTATTTCTAGAGAGACAAAAGTTAAGATGTCTGTATTAGTTATCTGTTGCTCTGTTACAAATTACCATCAATTTAGCAGCTTAAACAACATACATTATCTCATAATTTTGGTGGATCAGAAGTCTGCATATGGCATAACAGGTCCTCTGCTTAGGAATGCCTGACAACACTAAGCAATGGCAAGGATGTAGACCAGTGGAGATTTTTATTAAACACTTTGGAAAATAATTTTACGTTATCTTACAAAGTTGAACATCCATTTATCTTTAATATACAATTCTGATTCCATTTCTAGGTCCACATGTTGGAAGAATTGTACCTGTAAACTAGGGAATATGCACAAGAATGTTTATAGCAATATTGTTGATAAAGATAAAATTATGAAAACAACCCAAATGTCCACCAACAGGAGAAAGAGTACATTGTAGAATTGTCATCCAATAGAATGAATGACATAAACAGAAACACACAACATCAGTAAATATTAGAACAATCCTGTTGAGTTAAACAACCAAATCAGAGAAAACTAGGTACATGAATATATTTTTATAAAGCTCAAAACAAAACAAAATTAAATAGTAGATATATACTAAAACCATGTGAAAAAATCTCTCAAATGGTGATAGGATTCAGAATGTTGTTTATCTTGGCTGATGGTAGCATTTGTATAGGCACAGGGATGGAATGGAGAAAGAATACACAGATTCTACACAATTGATAATATTCTATTTCATTTTATTATTATGCTTTATAGTTACCAATGTTATATGTTCTTTTGTATGGTTGTTTTATAATAAAATTTAAGAAAAAGTTGTATTACAAAAGTCAGATATATGCAGGAAGTCAATTGTACTATAATACTGTTAGCTACATCAAAACCGTATTATTTTAATAGATTATTTGTTCCAGTAAGTATATTATTAAATTTAAAACATAAAGTTTTAAATAATAGGACAAAAACCCTTTTTATGAGTATCAGATCAGTTTTTCAAGGAAAATCTCATTTAAACTTGTTTTTTACTATATCTTATAAAAACTGGCCACATTTTAAGTGGATTGATTTCAAGTGACTTTATTAAATTTGCTTGTTAATTACAAGCTTCTTCTCTAATTCATGAATACAAATATTATTGTTTCTATGATTACTCTCACCAGCATCCATATAAACTATTTCCCTCACCATTGTTCACCGAATGGATATCATTTCAACCTTTGAACCTACCCACACATCCCACATTTCTGGAATCTCTTTGGGGACCTGGTGTTACTGTCTTTTTTTTTATGACTTAGTTCTTTGTTTTTCCTCAGCTAAATAGTAAGTTCCTTGAAGTTTTTGGCCTTACTTATCTTTGTATGAAACTAGCACAATGTTGTACATAGTACTAGTACTAAATGAAACCTAGTTGACTTGATCTAGACTTATCTAGACTTATGTCATTATAGGCTTAAGAAAAATCAGCAGTATCATTATTTAATATGTGCAAGTTCTTCACGTACATTAAGTTGCTAGGTAAGGTCAAAGGTGAAATAAGTCAACAGAGTTTGGGTCATGAAGTTCAGGCTAGTCTAGACAATTATATACTTTGTATAGGATTTCATAAACATATATTTGCATTTGGAAGTAAAATCCGTTGCAAAAAGGTCTCTCAGAAAAGTTTGCATTGCTTATGTCAGAAAGCACCACAAGCATTTTTCCTATTGTTACAAAAATGGTGAAGATTAGTGCATGCAAATTTCTCATATGCCTCATAAAACACTTAATCATGTACATCGGAAGCCAAGAACCACTGTGTAACCAAGTAGTTCCCTGCTCATAAGGAACTCAGCTGTGTAATTCTGTTTCATCCCCAAATTCAACATCTCCTATCCTCTCCAGGGGGCTTTACCACTTCATGGCATCATAAACAAGATAGGTCCAGAGTTCAGTTTGGCTGACATTTCGTTATAAAGCTAATAAACAAGAAATTCCCAAGGTATTAGCCATTATTTTTTCCTTTTTCTAAAGCTAGATAGAAATGTAATATGTTTACAGGGTTTCTGATTTATTTTCTTATTAATGAAAACAGGCAATTCTGGATGAATTAGGCAGTGTTCTGGAGTTTCCTTTATGTAGAGAGGGAAGCAATTTAGCTTAAAATTTTAAACCTGGTTTTTGTCTTTTGTTAAGAATTATGGATGGGGCGAAAGGATGGAAAAAGGACTGAAATGAAGTAAAGAGGCAAAAATGTATTGCATTTTCTAAGTGTGGAAGAATTATTTGTGCCATTAGAATTTCTGTGTTTAAGGAGGCTGTTGTAAAAAGTCAACACATTATTAAGTTGCAGACTGTAGTTTAAGAATTATGCTTGCATTTTTCACTCCTACATGTATCACTATGCACATGCACACACAAGTAGAATTTTCAGAGCCAATTAATTAAATACATCTGCAAGTCTTATGAATTAAAAAGTATTTGAAACCACTCCCGCTATCAGAAAACCACTATAAACATTTAACTAAGAGATCAGATTTGCACAATGAGTTATTTCCTGAGTTGTATACAATACAGACAATGAAAAAACCTTAGCTCAAAGGTATAAAACATACTACTGGCTCACTGGGGTGAATTACACAAGCTCTGCTAATTGGAAGATGTTACCTAATGGTCTTTTTAAAGTAAAAGTTCTCAACATAAATATATCTTATCTCTGTTGATGTGTACTACTAAAATATGATGGGCATAGTTTGCTGACAGAATAAGTGTAAACAGAAAAGTGACTGAGCCCCTAGAATGAGGAAAGCACAATAGTAAGTATGGAGATGTATAGAAAGATCCATCGTAATTCTGACCTTAAAGGCTCATAATTCAATTCGATAGAAAGAATGAAACCATAAAGAGTGAATACTGAAGTAACAAAAATGGCATTTGTTGACATTTTGGAAAAGAGATTTTCTGTATATTCTGTGAAGTAGGCTTTTCTCAGAAGCATTGGTTATGGGATTAAAAAAAAATTTGCTTCATCTTGAACCCACTGGGTGAGCTAGAGCAAACACAAGACACTGTCTCTTTCCTTGGAGCATGCGATATCCAAGCATGTTAGCTAGCGGGGCTTTGGTCCAGGTGAGTGTAATTAAGTGCGTGCCTTTGAATTAGAAGGGAAGCTGCCTGTTTCACTTGAATTAGCTTGTTCACAGGCTAAGGCAATTATTCGCAGCATTCACCCAGGCAAATTGGTAAATTCAAGGTGAGCAGAATCAATGCACTGGCATTTGCCAAACACAGATTCAGATGAAAAAGGAATAAATTAGTCATTTTACTTACTGCCTCGAGTAGGTGAGCTGAGGAAGAAGAAGTATTAAGGTGTACATTGAACGTGAACTACCTTCTGTTTTCAGCTGAAGTTGCAAAGCAAAAGACGGAATGTAAGCACAGTGAATATAAATTGTAGCTCAGTGGGGAATGGAGTTCTGTGAGCAACTCAATTTCTTCCTCTGGATTTTACCCAGAATAGCACTGGCTCTTATTTGCATAGACTGTTCAGAATGTAGACTTTTAATTTAGTCAGGTAAAATACAAATACCTGAAGTCTGAGTGATTCTGTATCTGAGGTTCCAATATGAGGTTAGAGACTGTCACCGTTCTAGACAGCATTATTTGAAACTAATACTGTAATTAATTTCTTACCACTATACTCAGCCAATATTGACAATGAGCCATGCTGTTATTCAGCATAATTTGGTAGAGTCTCTTTCAACAAAAGAATCTGTAAGGATGTCTGACAGTCTGTCCAACTGAGAGACTGGGACATCCAATTTCAAGGATGGACATAGTATGGTTAATGCTTGCAAGACATGCTCAGCCAAAGAGAAAGCTAGTCTCTTGGCATTAATAGCCTAGCCTTTTTTCCAGTATAGCTGTTCATAAAATAATTTAAAGAGTGAGACATTCTACAAAATTATATCCATGTGTGTTATGAACACACTCTGAATAAATAAATGCCAACCTGAAGATGAAATCTTTTGTTGGTGGGGAAATAATAAACTATTTATGATTTTCTTATGATATTTCATTGACATATGGTGCTTCTAACCCAGTAACAAATTAATTGACTTGGTTTAAAAAGAAATGGAGGCAGCTTAATGAAGAAGGACAGGATATGTATTACAAGGCAGCTGGTTATGCCACCGCTGGCTTATGGAGACAATATACATTGGACAGCAAATGAGTCTCTGTTGCATAAGATAGATTCTCTTTATAATAGAATTGCATGCTTTGTCTCTAAATGGGGTTATTATACACACCATTGCACAATGTTTGAAGAGCTTGGTTGGCCCTTATAGAGGGTTAGGAGAGAAATAAATTGGAAAACAATCGTACTTAAGACCCTCAATCTATCAAACACTCCATATTTATCTAAATTACTAGCACGTTCTCCCAAAATACAAATCTGTATGATACACATAGCTAGAATGTTAATGCTGCCCAGGCTTCACTTTGATTTTAACAGGTTTTCCATTGTAAACATAGACTAAAATTCATGCCTGTTGGAGCCTGGCAGGGCATTTCAACCACTACCCACTGAGTCTCTTTCCCTCTGCTCTTTATACATTCCGCTGTCTTAGTCCCTGAGGTTTCACTTGACATTCCTTCCACCCATCGTGAACACACTTCACTTGTCCTGAGTTATTTAATTCTTAGAACTTTTGACTTTGAATACTCAGGCAGGTTCAATGCTAATTTACTCAGTTTCTTTACTTTTCTTTACTCTGTGGGCCCTCACTGTTCAGCCACTCAGTTATTCTTTAGAATAAATCCATTTCAATTCATTTGACAGCCTCAAACAAAATAACCTAAGAAGTTATAGAAGGTGACAGGATAAGTGGCAACATTGTTCACTCTATATAAAGAGGATACATCCTATTAGAGGATGTGGTCAAGGCTCGTTGGGATGGTGTAGGTTAGGAGAGGTGAGAGCCGAATCCCGCTCTTCCTGCTGAAACCCTCTAACCTGGCTTTGAACCTGGCTTCATTTTCTATTGATGTTATCGTGCAGTCCTTAGGAATTATGTAGCTCACTTTGATCTGGATTCTCTCAAGGTTATAACATGTTTTCAAGCCCCAGAGGATGTGTTGCATGGGAAAAGTGATTCTCGAGTATGCCATGATGAGATTTTTTGACTTTTCAAGGGACTTTGGATGTACCATTCATCCCCATTGACCTTGGGATTCTCATCCATGTGGTGAGGTAACAATATTTGCTTCTTCTAGCTTTTTTTTTCTGTGTCTCTTTCTTCTCTCCTTCCCAGGAGCATTTGAAAAGAATTATACCTATGAAACATTTGAAGTTTCTTGGAGTAAGATGGTCTTTTCAGTTTAAGACAGATTGCTTCCTCATCATTGTGGGGTTCTTTACTTTTCAAGCCTTCCTGTATTCTGATATAGGGAAAGGTGAGCTGAAAGAGATGGACAAAACAGTTTCATGGACTTTTCCACGTTTTATTATCCTCTCCAAATTGAATCTTGAAGCCTTGTCAGAAGTGTTATTTTTTCAACAGAGCAGGCATTAAGTGGTTATAGAAAATAAACTCACCTCCCAATATCTTTCTCATTGCTTTCTACATCCATTTACTGGGAAGATTATATTGTAAGATGTGACAGTAGGTGCTGAACAGCAAAGGAAAGTCATTACTTTGTTATTCAATTTGTTGACGTTTTCTTCTTTTGTGTGGGCTTTTGGATTTTCTTGTCATTTCTGGAATTATTTCTTAAATGGCGGCTATTATGTCGATATGTGTTTTTCCAGAAGCTTATTCCATCCAACTAATTTTTAAGTTGCATATACTCTTCTGAAAATAGAGCCATGCTATTTATAATAAAGTGTCTATAATTTAGCTAGAGAAAAGGAAAAAACTAAAACAAATGGTAACGGTGACTAGTTAATTAATATCCTTTTACCTATTTTTTAAAATGACTTTTATGTTCTTTGGAAAAAACAGATCATTTGAAGACAATGCTGAGAATATTTAGCTCTAGGTAAAAATTAGTTTCTATTTGACTGGATGTTTCATTTAATGAGAGGGCTTTTACTTATATATTTTTTTACTTTAACATAATTAATTACCTTAAGAAAATAATATATACAGAGACAAATAAGTAGACACACTACTCTTTATCAGTGTTGGTTCAAATTATTGCAGTTTAGAGAAATGGGAATGTAGAATTGAGATGCCTTAGAAATAAATCTTTACTTGTATGTGATATCTTTAGTTCAAGGATCTGAAAACACGTTATAAGCAATTAAACTTTAGGGTACAAATGGGAATTCTATATTGTTCATTGGTTAAATTAAGTTACTGAACTGTGATTTGCTTTGGGTTCCTAGAGAGTCCTTTTAGTTCTACAAATGTGCATATCTGAGTTTTCCTGGATTTTTTCCTATTCTTTCAAATCATTTCCAGATCTCTTTTCTTCCCATGTTACATTTCTTAAAAGATTCACTTTCTTTACTTCCTACTTCTGATTTCTTCTTTCTACTTCTTCATCTTCTGTGATGTTTGCTCCCCAAATGTTACTGCAACCTTTCTGACTAAGGTCAGTGGTGCTGTCCTAATAGCCCACCCCAAGGCCCTCTCCTGTTTCTTCTCTTTACCCTTCCATGACCACCCAAATTATTCCTCCCTTTTAAAATTTCTGCCTTTTCTTGGTTTCGGGGATATTCCATTACTCTTCCTATTCTCTTTCTCTGGATCTTTCTTACTTACCGACCCCTTATATGCTGTCTCGCCCCGTATCCGGTTGTTTTGGTTCATCCTATAAGCCATCCTTGATTGGTGGATCCATTCGCATGGATCTAGTCATGACCCACATTCATCTCCAGCATGCTCTTCAGTTCTCAACTCTGGGACTACATTTTCCACTCCTCTTCTAGATGTCCTACAGGGCCTCAATCTCAACAGATTCCAAAACAACTGACTATCAGGAGCGAATGCAGTAACAGTTACCTTCCCCTTTCCTGACACTATTTCCTCTCCCAGCCTCCCCATCTCCATTACGATCACCCTGTAGCCCCCCCCCCCCACCACGGGTCCACGTTAGAGACTTCAGAGTCACGTTGGCTCCTGTTGCTTCCTTCACTTCTCTGAACATTCACCAAGTCCCACCTCAGAAATGTCTTCACATTTGCCTACCTTCCATGCTAGTTGCCTTAGATCCAGCTTTCTTCATCCTTCACTTGTCCTGGTGCCCTGAGCAGTTTTCTCATTCTGTTCTCTGCTTCCCTGCTTGAGTTTTGTCTTGGAAGACAAACCCAGTTGTGGCTAATTGTTGGCTCCCAATTGCCTAAAAGATGAGGCCTCAAACCACATCCTATGTGACACACCACACAGTCTGTTTCCAAACGATGAGCCCAGCTTATTCTCTCTGCTTCTCCCTCTTATTCTGTATACCTGCTGCTGACCTTGACTCACCACTTTCCTGCTCTATCACTGAACTTTGGCCTAAAAAGCTCTCCTTTTCTCTCTCTGCTTGGGGGAAACTCCTACTCATTCTTCAGGGAACAAATCAAGTGACATTTTTGTAAAATATCCTCCCACTCTTCTCACCAGAGTTAATCACTCCCTGATTTTACCAGCTACCACACTGTGTCAAGATCTTCTATCGCCACCCTTGTCTCTCAGTCATCTGATCATAAGTTTAGGTACAGAGGGACTTTTTCTTCCTCACCTGCCCAGTTATTTGTATCCAAATGCTGAGCACACCCTAGCCCTTGATCAGGGTTGGTTTGATGCACGATTGAATGAATCTACAGGTGAATGTAATCGGCATGAGCTGGGAAGTAACCTAGGACGGTCCCAAACCATCCCGACCACGCTGCTCAAGGCACTTCTCTTGTCTTGTTGGGACTGTTGATCTCCGCTTGTGGTTGTGCTCCCCACCAGGAAAAGGAGAAACTGTATGTGGAACTAAAGCACATCCTGGCCCGGCAGCCAGGGCCCGAGGCTGCGGAGCAGCTGCAGATCTATCGCCACACGCTGCGGGAGAAGACCAAGCAGCTGAAAGTAAGTGATAGCCTCTGCGCTTTTCTGGCCGGAGTCGGCCACATTCTGGGGGACACACTGGACAAGTCCTTTGCCTTGACACTAGGAGCTGTTCTCACAAATGCCACGTTCCACCAAGGTCAACCTTTTTAGCGCTTCAGTCCCAGAAGGAGCAAGACAATCCTCAGAGCTCTACCCCTCTGCTCCTAGACTAATGGACCCCACGATTCTCTCTTTTTTTGAAAGGGAGAGGTGAGCAAGTGAGGAAAGAGTCAGGGAGAGGATGATGGCAATGGAATGGAAATTTTTTGGGGATACGGTTTTTATGGATAATCTCAAGAAGATTTAGAGGACTTGGAGAGTGGGGAAGGAGAAAGGAAATACGTTAACACCACTGCCCACTGAAGCAGACCACTATGCCCAAATCAGCATTCTGCTATTCCATTCCACCCAAAATAAATGTACACAAAGCCCCAGCCCCCAAGACCTTGCTTCGTGGCCATTTGTCACTTAAATTTCCATGAAAGGGAAATAAAATCATGCAGGAATCCTCTTAGCATAAATTCCTTTCTAAGTGGCATAAGAACCTCAGCTGGGGCTATGGAATATTTTACTATTACACATGCCTTTTTAAAGTTTTCTAAGAAACTGTGCATTTCCATTACATTCTGAGCTTTACCTCCTAAGTGAGTACTCCGAGATTCTCAGCATGTCAGGGAAGTCTTATACACACACACGCACAGAATGTGACACATGCCCACTGAATTCTGGCACTCACCTGCACACCGAAGGGAATAATTGCTGCCTTTCCACCTGGGGTAAAATAGATACCTTGCTACTAATATAGTACTAATCCTTTCTCAAATACAACATTGTAAAATTGCATCCTTTTACTTAAAAAAGGCAGATGAAACAGAAGTCTAATTAGAACATTAATTTTCAACTTATCACTCTAAGTATTCATTTCACATGTTCATCCTGAGACATAATTTGAGTTTTGCATGAGGCATAATCTTTTGATTATTTTCATCCTGTTCAACAGTTGAATATTTCAAACAAAATAAAAGCTTATTTTCTCAGGGGTGAGTATAGACTAGAAAAACACTCGTCTGTCTTTACACTACTGTCAGACAGCCACACATGGCCCTGGATTGAGTTCAGTGGCTCAGAGGAGCCTTTTGTTACTTTAACCCTTTATTTCAGGAAATCCAGATTTTTGCTCTTGGTGAAGAGTGACCATTGGTGGGAGAGGTTCCAGGGTGGATGGTACTGAGTCCCTTGGCCAGTTTGTCCTCATTATCTGGAATATTTTTGTTTGTTTGTTGTTAAGGAAATTCCACGTTCATTGTTTGGAAACAATGTCTTTGTTCCTAAGAGTTTAACTATTAAGACAGGTTTCATTCCAACATGAAAATCTTATTCTTTAGCTCATGGTAGCTTAGAATCATTTTCACAGCAGTTAAGAGGAAAGAGTTCAGAAGTAGGTGGACACTCAAAGGACAAAACTTCCCCTTTTGTACAAATTTTTAAAAGAGCGAGCAGGAGGAAAAATAAATCCGAGTCTATTGCATGCCCCTTAGAATGATAACCTTCCTTTTCTCCCCTGGATTTTTGTGGGGCGGGCCCCAAGCTTTGGCATGCTTTCCATGTTCTGTTCAGATGAGAAAATTCTCACTCTTCCTGCCCAGCCTGCAACCAGTAACATCCGTCGAATGCCACAATGGAAGAGGCAGATAATCAGGCTTCCTATCACAGCCCTTCACATGCATCAAACTCTTGCATACACATGTCATAGCTCCCTGATTCTTAGAGGAAAGTGTCCCAGTGCTGGGATAAAGCGAGAACCTGTGAATAGTCCCAAAGAACACAATAAAGAGGTGACAGGCATTTAGCAGAAAATACAAATTGAATTCCTCCTTGATGTGGTGGTGGCAGGAGGAGTCCAGAGTAATTGTGACTATGATCCTCAGATGAATCACACTCTCTAGTGATGTCTTGAGCGCATTTAAAAAAAGGTTTGAAGGGCAATTTTATACTATATGTCTGGGAGTTTTCCTGTCACTACTCACAGTATTCCTTGAAACACATTATACCATTCATGTATAAGCCTGCTGTATGAGTCCTGATAATTCTCCCTTCCAAGCAGGGGAATGAGGTTTCATTTATGTTTGTCCCTGGACCATGAGTCTTTAGTGCTCAGTCAGATTTTTACCCAGACACAGAGCTTGAACTGGTCGAAGCGCGCAGATTAATTTAGACTGAGCATGGCTTTTTACCTCTAGCCTCACTAAAGTAACTGGCAGCAGGTTAAAAAGATTTTTCAGAGAAAGATATTGTCTCATTGCGTATCTCCTGTTAATGCTGCTCTATTTGCCATGTTAGGTTTTGTCTTCAGAACTGAATATGTATGAATCACAGAGCCAAGAATATAAGTACGAGATCGAGAAACTTAGCAATGAACTACTGAATTTAAAGAAGAAATACCTCGCTCAGAAACGTAAAGAACACATTCAGAAGTAAGAATTAGTCAAATGTTTTTCTGATTGTACTGTACCTATTATCTGCTAATGAGGAAATATGTGGTGGACAGTCACAGAGTTGCAGATTTCACTGGGGTAAACTAAGTCACAGGGTAAACAGTTGACATTGTACAGGTGCTCACTGGGTATGTGTCAGAGTAATATCAGTGTCACACAGATACTGAGGTCCCTTGTTTGGACCCTAACAGAGATCCCTTAATATCTGCTCATTGGTGGACCCAATGTGGAGCAGAGAAAACCTAGGATTATGTTTTCCCCACATTGTTCTCACAGTTTGGAGATAATCATGCCATAACTGTGTTTGTAAATGAGCTTCACAGTCAGCCTTGTACTGGCTGAAGCATATTCACATTTAAAACCATAGGTAATTTTGCCAAGGGGTCTGGGCTTGGTAAAGCTGTTCTTTCTGTAATACAGCTGTATCACTATTATGAGGAGTGTACATGAATAATTTTCTCCCATGTTTTAGATAAACTAACTCTGAACCATCTCCATGTCTAGTAACTGACTTCAGTATCTGCTGTGGGGTTTCGATGTGAGTTCTCATTCTTCCAGGAGATGGTCATGCAGATGGCAGGTTAACATCTGGGTTTTAGGATGCCTACGTGTCAAAGAGTATATGTTCTCTTCACTTTGTCATTATTTGCCTGATCCCAGGATGAGAGAATGGGCCCAAATCATTGGTTTGGCTCTGTGGCATTGCCCAAATCACCTAGTTCATTCTATTGTGGCTCATATTATGGGTTGAAAGTCAAGTCTGGTGTTTCTTCCACATGGGAATCTCAGGGATGTGATAATAAAAGAGGGTGTGAATGCATCTGCCTATGATTCATTGGTAGCAAACAGCTATTTAAAGTAACTGGATGCAAATTCTTTTTTGCCAGTAAGTATCTGCCCTTCTTGTAAATTAGAATATTCTCCCATTCCACATACTGCTAAAAATTATAGCAAATTTAGGTGAGGCTATCCTAATGTGTGGATCTGACAACTATCTGATTCAGAATTACTGCTAAGACTTCTTAAACATGCTTATTCCCAGGCCCCACTTCCAGACATGTGGATTCAACAGGCTTTGGAGGGGCCTCAGAAATCTGCAATTTAATCATACTGCAGGGGATGTCCATGCAAACTGAAGTTTGAGAATCATGGTTATTAATGATATACATTAAATGGATATTGGAGTGGAAACACTAGTTTTCTTTTAGGACACTGACGTCATGCTTATAAAGTGTCAACATGGCTAGTTTCCACGTGAGGAAACTGTCCAGCTCCGTGACTTTCAAGCTTTTTGATTGTATACCACATCAGTACAACTTTTTTGAACTTGCAGCCCTCGCAATATGTATGCATATAGTTTTAAAAATTAAAATTTTATTTTAAGCAAAGTTCTTTTTATTACCTATTCTAATTTTAATTTACAAATTACATGCAAATGCTATTGTTACTTTGTGAGTAATTATTAGTAAAGTGAGAATTTTAAATTTTAAAGAAACAGTATGAATAGAATCTCTGTTATCTTCTTTCACTTCCCAGGGGGTCATCCCTCTCCTCTTCTAGAGTTGAGGCATCTGTTTTGGAGACCAGTGGTCATTTTACATTGTTATAAACAGCTAGCCTGGCTATATAGTTAATTATCTTTCGAGAGCTGATTAGCTTTTCTGCCTTGGTTCTGGGCTTCGGCCTCGTCTCCTTGGATCTTCTTGATCCTCTTCCCCCAGTTTTCTGGACACAGAGCATATTAAGGCAACAGAGGGCACTCCTCTGTTGGCTCAGTGCTTCCCAATGGCCCATCCATTGGAATTGTACTGCTCCCGCCATATGTCACTTATAACTACTTAAATTTAAGTAAACTACAGTTAAATCAAATTAAAAATTCAGTTCCTTAGTTGCCATAGTCACATCTCTACCCATTAATAGCCATATTTGGCTAGTGGACACCATACTGGGCTGCCTAGATATAGAGCTTTCCATCATCAGAGACAGTCTATCAGTGCTGCTCGAGAATCTTGGCCTTTACCTGTCCTATTATTACCTTTAAATGTTGATTACTTCTAGCTGCTCTGACCTAGTTAGAGTGTCACTGGTGGTTCCATTTAGTGGGGGATCCATAAACTGGAGGTAGACAGAGAGATGAGTTCATAAGAGAAGTACAAAAAAATATTAAAGTTTTGAAGGAAAATAACCTGAGGCAAGAACAAAAGTGCCAAGATGGTTTAGACTGGAAAGAAGAAGGCTGAAGGGAGTCATTATAGTGGCCTATAATACATGAAAAAGATAATATAAAGGAGACATTACTTCCATTAGTCAGCTTAGGCCAAGTCAGAAGCATTAAATGTAAGTTTCGTCAGAGAGGAAAATTTGGGTTATTTAAGGCAAGGGGAGCAGCCTGCATCAAACAGCAGTCAGGAGGTGGACAAATTGCCAAAGTATTTGAAGGAATCCTCTTTCTGGATCCACTCAAGCTAAAGCTTTTGTACTATTTATGGAGGATTTTTTTTTTTTATTTTTTGAAGTAATGAAATCAGTTCTGCTAAGAGACAGTTGGACTAATTAATCAATGCTCTACAAGTTCTTTCCAAATGGAATAATTTAGAATAATCTCTGTGGATGTTCTCCCCACACATGTACTTTGTGAAATAGCATCTCATATCATTTTTACTTTTTTGCTTTCTTTCATTTTTATCAAATACCCTTTGGTCTCAAACATGCTTTGGTACCAACCTGTCCCACCCACATGCCTCTGACTCCCTTACCCCAGACCCTCAGGCTGATTTAGAGTTTGCAGTTTCAGTCATATTTTTTCCAAAAGGTGGAGTCATTTCCCTAAGGTAAATTATTTCTAGTTGTCAAATCTAACTGGTTTTGGTCTTAGTAGTTTGCTTAATTTTTATTTTTAAAAAGAGATTCCCGAGATGTTTTCCATAAGATCCCTAATTACACAACAGGTAATTTGTATAAATTTAAGGTACCTCTGCAGGAAACCTGAATGTGTGTGTGTGTGTGAAATCTTTGTGTTTGTACTGGTACTTTGGAATATAAAAGTTGATAAATGATGAATTAGTCATTATAATTGTGCCAAGAGAAAGATTCCTTTGACCGATTTTTGGAACTAAACCAGTGTTTTAGTTCAGGAAGATGGTTACAAGTCAGAAGCCTTCAGTCCATAGTGCTTGAGTTGGAATGAGGTCTTCTGTCCATATATGATCAACATTAGGAGGGCACATTTAATCGCATCGTTCCCTAATCCTGTGTGTTATTAGTGAACACCTCATTAGATTTTAAACAACCTCCTTGGCTAAAACCTGAAGCTTTAATCCAAGCAGCTTTCAGTTGTTAACTCACCCTAGGCACTTAGAGAACACCAAACTTAGAAGGGGAAAAATTGTTAAGGAGGTTAACTTTCACCTCCTCTCTTACAGAAACAAGGACAGAATATCCATGGATAACGCCTTCTCACTGGCCAAACCAACTGGCCCTCGTTTTACTGGGGGTGGATTTCCCCTCAACAAGTCATCCCAAATGAAGTCCTAACTTGAAGTTGCTGGCTGGGTTCAGTTGAACAGCTCATGAAATTTGCTCTGGAACATTTTGGAGAAATCTCTTTCAAACCCCATAGATCACAGATATTCAGGGAAATCAGTGCTCAGATTACAGGATGGAAAGAAATGCAGAATGATCATAGTCATGTAGATATACGAGTGATGAAATTCTACTTGGTTAATGTGGATATTAACAGATTATAATTACATCTGTTTGATTAGGCTGACCCATAGCATAAAGCAGGTCTTTTGTTACTACCACATTGATCGATCTGAAATGCACCACATCTAGACACTTTGTATAGATGAAGCTTTGGATCTTAATTTTTCTATTTATAGACATTGGTGCACTTGAAGGTTTTATATTTAAAAAATATTTTTGAAATATGGTGCATTCTTATTAATAAGGATATATTTTAATTATTCCTCTCTAACAAGTCATCGCATGAGATGAGAAAGAAGGACAAACTCAAGCAGTTAAAAATTGTTTTGAGAATAATTTCTATGTGGAATTTCTTTTCAGACCTGGGGTATGAAAATCTATTCCAAAGAGATGTGCTAATAAATACTTCATCATAAAAAATAAAAAAGAACCTTTGTAGAGATTTTAATCTTTGCTTTGGTAAAATAATTAAAGATTAAAACTACTTTGAGAAATGTATAACATAAGGGTTTGATTCAGAGGAACCGAGATTGTAAAAGGAGGAGTTTGGGCTGGAGTTCTTTGAAGGGCTTTTCTTTCCAGACCTCACTGTTGGAGAACGGAGTTACATGAGACGAGGATCTGTTTGGCTTCCATGATGCAGGCCAGCATTTTGAGCCACTGAATCTATTGTATTTTCACTTTGTTGAAGCCACAATTATGTGGGCATCAGTTCAGAGTTCCCTTGTTGAGAGTGCCCATTCAATAATACTGTGTGAGAACCCTTTGGCCATCTCTTGCACTGTAAGGAGCTCAGAGATGAGAAAGGATGATACAAGTGGATGGGTCCATTTGTGTTTTAGGACCAAAGTTTCTATTGAAAGGAGCATGAGATGAATGACCTCAGGGTGCTTGTTCAGATTATAGAGAGAGGTGGGATTTTAGAGGGATCTTCTGCAAATTCTGCTTCCAGAATATCCATCAGAGAGATTTGTTATGAAGTGATCAAGAATCCCAGTATTTGTGGGGAAGTGGGAGAGTAAAGGGAAAGAGATGAAGTTAGGGTGTAGTATCAAGTCAAGTTCTATGCTGGGAGACTTGGGGTGGATCTTGCAGGGGGCTTTGGAGACAATGTAATTATGTCTCAGAGTATTTCTCAGGGTTGAGGGATCCAGGTATTTACATCCCTCATGCTGTTAGTTATTTGTCAAGGACTACTCCGGAGAGATCCTGCTGGTTCTTTTTGCCTTTCGGCAAAGCAGGGTCTGGCATCCTGGGCCTTCAGAAGGACAAAGAGACCACAGGTGCTGACTATGGGAAATGAAAATGGTTAAGGGCTTGGGGAAGTGGATCAGGTAATGTTATCCTCTGCTGCTTCTCCCAGATGGTCCCAGAAGGAGAATTACAGACGGAAATCAACTCTAGTGTAGCTAGCAACTCTGTGGTGAGGTGTGATCATCGACTCTTTGTGTACTGCACAGGTGTGCAGAGGAAGGATATGGACCCTAGAGAATTTGCTGAGAGCACATTAAACCTAAAGAATCACAGTGGGGCCATTTCCATTTTTGAAAATCACCAATGTTATCTTCCCTCAGAGCCAACCATATTCTGTTTAGAAAAAAGACACTTGCAGGTAAGGTAAGGCATTTATGACATCTGGAGAAATACAACCCTGGAGAAATTTTCCTATTTGTTCAGGAATACTCTGAAGTATAGCCATTCCTTCTGAGTCCTTGGGCAACTTTGTAAGACATTCAATTCTCTAGGGAAATGGGGCCTGTGCTTCTTGATCCATCCTAGTACGGCAAAAACTCCAGAGTCAGATGCTGGTTCACATCTTGACTCATCATAATAAATGAGCTGTTTTGAGGATTAAATGAGTTAATGAATGCGAGTGTAGAACAATGTCAGACACATAGCAGTTTTTAAATACATATCTGCCATTATTGTTATTACATGAGATACCTAATGTTTTGAAATTAGAGAATAAAAGTTGTTACACAGTGCTTTATTATATCAACTATAAAGGTGAATCTAATGCTTATTTAGAGAGTAGATGACCCTAACATGTCCAGATGAAGCAGAATTTGGTCATGTAACTTACAGTTGAATATTTATTTAAAATGCTACATTTCTTTTAATTGATCTGGAGACAGTTGCTTCACCTTCAGAAGTCAGGACTTTCAGAGGGAAAGACCCCTTGAGCTGCCATCTTCTTG
This sequence comes from Macroglossus sobrinus, assembly GCA_004027375.1. Classification (NCBI taxonomy): domain Eukaryota; kingdom Metazoa; phylum Chordata; class Mammalia; order Chiroptera; family Pteropodidae; genus Macroglossus; species Macroglossus sobrinus. The sequence continues at coordinate 51,697 of PVKZ01002712.1, read as the reverse complement.
TTTTCCTTCATGTAATTGGAGCAGGGTGGTCAACCTCTACTGATGACAGAGGTCCCATGAGCCAAGACTGCATGAGCTCTGGGAACTGACACGGCAGCTCTGTAGGCTCAATACGCTCGTGTCCAAATGCAGTAGAAGTACATTAAGGCTAGAAAAGGTGGAAGATACTGCCACTGCCTCTTATTTACTGCACACTCCCGACAGCCATGGGTGTTATAAGCAATAACTATTCAGGCGCAGGTGTTACCACTGCAGCCACAGTACAAAAATGAGCTGTTAAAAACACTGAGATTTGCAAATCATTAAGGATAACTGTGATCTCACAGTGGGCTGAGGTGCTTTTAAAATTACAAATTTGAGTTGCACTGTAAAGCAACATTAGGAGATTGTACAGTAGCATCATTTTACCCTGGGGTTTTCAAAGTTATGGAAAGGAGTCATGTTGCTAAACCAGCCATTGACTCTTATCTGGGCTGCTGGGGAGCTGGTATGGTTTCTCTGTTGATAGGGAGAGACATGATAAAGGGACTTCCCTGGTCATCATTTACTGATCATAGCTTCTCAGCGACTGCTCTCATAGCCAGGTTTTTATTGTGCTTACCTCTGAAGAAACTCCTCAGAGCAAAGGTTTGTTGCTGCAGTAAGCCATAGAAACAGAGATAGTCATGCTAGGAGGAAATGGCAGCATCTCTCCTTGTCATGAGCTGTAATTTTGCTATAAATTTTTTTCCATGGTTCATAATTATCGTTTGATTTCCTGGTTTGCTCAGCCAGATTCTGAAGTTTGACCTAAGCCATGTTACCCTTTCAAAGATACTATATAATGAATTTTGAGCTGTATGGCATTTCAGAGCCTGGACAATTTGAGGAAAGGTATTGTCTCTCTCTTAAACATAATCAATTACATGGAGATCTAGTTGGAATAAGAGCAAAGGGAAGGCATTTTAAAATATTTAAATGGTAAAATAGTTTAAAATACATCTCATTTTTTTTCTTTGTAGTAGATGGGAAATATTTTTATAGCATTATCCATTTTTAACTTCTAATTCAATGCTGTTTTAGTATACCATTTCTTATATCTATTATTTAAAAGTTCCATTAGGGTTTTGAGATCCATTAAAATTTTATAACAGTATGAGATGTGATAGCAACAGGGTACCATTTTTCTTTTTTATAATTAAATATAGATTTTTTTCTTATTTTAAAGTACCTGATTGAAAATATGGACAGACAATTAGAAAATACAGATAGGAAAAAAGAAGAAAGAGATTAATAATCCCACCACCTATTGATAAGTTTGTTTTCCTGGGCTAATACTTGTCTCATTCACATGGGTTGGCTGTACCAGTTGTTCATACCCACCATTTTTTTAAATTGGTTGGTGTTTATAATTCTCAATTGTTAAATATTTTGAGTATCACTGATAAAATATTGTTTTATAATTTTGAATGTTTCTTTATGGACATTTAAAGTAAGTATGTATAAATATATATTGTTTTTAAAAATCAAAGATGTAATTGGGCTATAATTTACATATAATAAAAGTTTTAAGTGTACAGTTTGGTAAATTTTGACAAATGCATATGCCCACGTAGTCACAATAACCACTCCCCGCAAAATGCCCTTAGGCCCTTTGGCAGTCAATATTCCCAGGCTCTGTCCAGCCTACACAATGATAGATCTATTTTACATCATTATGTATTAATTTTGTTTTTCTTAGAATTTCAGATAAATGGAACCACACGCTCTGTACTCTTTTGTGCCTGACTCTTTTTCACGTAGTATAATGTTTTTTTGAGATTCACCCATGTTGTTGTATATCTCAGTAATTTATTCATTTTAATTGCTGAATAATCCATTATATTGACATAATACAATATGATTATTGATTTATCTGTTGATGGGAATTCAGGTTGTTTTTAGTGTTTAGCTATTAAGAATAAACTTGCTGTTAATGTTTACATACAAATCTTTATGTAGACAGATATTATCATTTCTCTTGGGTAGATATTGAGCTATGAAATTGCTGGAACAAGGGTAAGTATATATTTAACTTAATAAGAAACTGCCAAACTGTTTTCCTAACTGACTGGACCATTTTACATTCCTACTAACAAAGTGTGTGAACTCTATCCCAATCTTTGATAATATTAAGTATAGTTAATATTTTTTAAGCCATTCTGTTGCATATATAATTATATCTCATTGTGATTTAAAATTGTATTTCCTGATGACTAATAATGTTAAGCTTTTTTTTTCATGTACTTTTGGTCATTTATATGTCTCATTTGGTTAAATGATTTCAAAGCTTTTGCCTATTTTTTATCTTGTTATTAGGTCATAGATGTTCTTTGTATATTCTGGATATAAAATCTTTGTCAGATATATGTATTACAAATATGTTTGCTCAATCTGTTTCATTTACTTAGCAGTATATTTTGAAGAGCAAACATTTTAATTTTTAATAAGGTCCAATTTACCCTTATTTTTCTTATGTGGGTTGTATTTTTCTTGTTTTAAGTAATTTTTGCCTACTTCAAGCCAGTAAAGATTTTTTAACTGTTTTTCTCTAGAAGTTTTATTATAGTTTGTATTTATGATCCATTTAGAGTTAATTTTATGTGTGGTATGTGGTTAGAGTACAGATTCATTTTTGTTCTATATGGATACTCAGCAGTGCAGTACCATTTGCTGAAAAGACTCATTTTTGTATTAAATTGCCTTGGCACATTTGTTGAAAATCAGTTGACTATATTTGAGTGGTTCTATTCATGAAATCTCTATTCTCTTCTGTAGTTCTATATCAATATGACTTGACAAAAATTGCTCTATAGTAAGTCTTGATATTGGAGGGTATAAAATCCTAAACTTTTTTCTTCTCTTTAGAATTATTTTTATTTTGGGTCCTTTGATTATTTACCTATTGCTTAGAATCAGCCTATCAATTTCTACTAAAAAAAAAAGCCTGCTGGGAGTTTGGTTAAAATTGTATTCAATCTATAGATCAATTTGAGGAGCATTGCCATTTTAACAACATTGAGGCTTTTAATCCATGAACATGGTATATGTATATATATATATCTCCCTACTTAAGATCTTTTAAATTTTTTCTTAGAAAGCTTTTATAGTTTTTACTGTACAGATATCACACATATTTTGTTAAATTTATACCTAAGTATTTTTAATTTTCTGATATTATGGTAAATGGTATTTTAAATTTTATTTTTCATTTGTTATTAGTAAGTGGAAGTATAATTAATTTTTGTATATTAATTTTGTATTCCATGACATTGCTAAATTCATGTTTTACAGCTTTATAGAATTACTTAGGATTTTTTTATGACTATAATCATGTTTTCTACCTATAAAGATACTTTTTCTTTGTATCCAATCAATATACTTTCTATTGTTTGTTTGTTTGTTTGTTCAGAATCATCATACTTTCACTGGCCAGGACTTCTAGAGCAATATTAAACTGAAGTGGTGAGAGCAACATCTCTGCCTTTTTCTTGGTCTTGTGGGGGAAAGTTTGAGTCTTTCATCATGAAGGATGAGGTTAGCTCTAGGATTTTCATAGATACCTTTTATTAGGTGAAGGAAGCTCCCTTCTACTTATTATTTGCTAGAATTTTTCATCACGCATGGATATGGAATTTTATTAATGCTTTTTCTGCATGTATTGATATGATCATATGTCTTTTTCTCTTTTATTTTGTTGACACAGTGAATTACTTTGATCCTTAAATATTAAACCAACTTTGCAATCTTTGGGTAAACCCCACTTGGTTACAACATATAATTTTTATAAATTATCAAGTTAGATTTGCCAATATTTTGTTTAGGACTTTTACAACTATGTTCATGAGGATTATTGGTCTGTACTTTTCTTATAATGTCTTTGTCTAGTTTTGGTATCAAGGTTATGATGGCCTTGTAAACTGAATTGGAAAATGCTCTATCTCTGCTATTTCCTGAAACACTTTGTGTAGAATTGGTATTATTTCTACCTTAAATATTTGATATAATTTGATAACAAAGTCATCTGAAATGATGATTTTTTTTATGGGAGGTTTTACGTAGATACAGGGCTATTCAGATTTTCTACTTCATCTTTTGTTCCTTTTGATAGTTTATGTCTATCAAGGAATTTGTGTATTTCATATAAGTCATATAAATTGTTCAAAATATTCTTTTACTACCCTTAACATTGCTAGATTTGAACAGATATTCTCTCCTTTTTTCTTTATCAAAGTCTAACTAGGAGTTTATCAATAAAATTCTATTGGTATTTCCAAAGAACTAGCTTTTTGGTTTCATTAATTTTTCTTCACTGTAAGTTTTTTTTTTTCATTGATTTCTGTCCTAAAACTTAGTATTTTCTTTCTTCTACTTAATTTGGATTAAATTTTCACTTCTTCTTATAGTTTCTTAAGATAATTGATTTTAGCTCTTACTTTTTTAAAAAATATAGCCATTAAAGCTATATATTTTCTTCTAAGATCTTTTTTCAATTCATCCACACATTTTGATATGTATGTTTTCATTATTTGGATTAACTACTTTCTACTTTTTTTTTGACTCATGGGCTGTTTAGAATCATGATTTTAAATTTCCAAATATTAGGTGCTTTTCCAGATATCTTTTTGTTACTGATTTTTAATTTAATTCTGTTTTCATTAGAGAACATATCCCATGTGCTTTGAATCATTCCAAATTTATCGCGACTTGTTTTATAGGCCATGATATGGACTATCTTGGTGTTCATTCTTTGTGTACTGAAAAAGAATGTCCTTTGCTTTGTTGGGTATAGTGTTGTAGAAATGTCAATTTAATCAAGTTAGTTGCTAGTGTTTTTCACGTATTCTAAATTTTTACTGATTATCTGTTTACTTATTCTATTAGTTACTGAGTGGAGTGTCAAATCTCCAGATATAATTGCAGATTTGTCTATTTATCTTTTACTGTTGTCTGTTTTTGCTTCATATATTTTGAAGCTTCAAAATTAGTGCATAGGCATTTAGGATTATGTCTTCTTGAAGAATTAACCCTTTTATGATTATAAAATATCTCACTTGATTCCTGGTAATATTGTTTGTCAAAGCTTACTTCATCTAATATTAATATAGTCACTCTAGCTTTATCGTTATTAGTGTTTTCATATTGTATCTTTGCATATTCTTTTACTTTTAAGCTATTAGTATCCTTACATTAAAATTCATTCACTGTAGACAAAATATAGTTGGATATTACTTTTTTCTTTTTAAGCTAAGTATGGCAATCTTTGCCTTGTTATTGGAGGGACTACATCAATTACATTACATATAATTACCAGTATTATTTAGCGTAGGTCTACTATCTTGCTGTTAATTTACTGTTTGTCCCACCCATTCATTGTTCCTCTTTTCTAGTGTGCTTTTGTACTGAAAAATTTTTCCGACTTTATTTAGGTATAACTGACAAATAAATTGTAAGATATTTGTAAACATACAATGGGATGATTTGATATACAAATACATTTTGAGAGTTGATTTGAGTTAATTAACATATTTACCTTTTTTTGAGGGTGATGAAAACACTTAAGTTATATGCTCAGCAAATTTCAGTTATTCGATACAATATTATCAACCACAGTCACCATGTTACACATTGAATCCTTAGACTTTATTCACTTTATAACTAAAAGTTTGTTCCCTTTTACCAGCCTCTCCTTTGTTTGTTGTTTTATTGTTTCTGGTTTTTATTATTTCTGATTATAAATCTGCAGTATTTTAACTTTGCTTCACTGAATTTAATGTGCCCTCTGCTTTACAAAATTTGTCCTTTAAAACTGATTTTTAGGATTTCATTATAATGTGCTTTAGTTTGGTTTTCTTTATGTTTATTCTGCTTGGGAGTCATTGAGAGCCTTGCATCTGTAGGTTTATCACTTTAATAAAATTTGGAAAAAATTTAGCTATTATTTCTTCAAAAAAATTTTTTTGTACATACCCTCTTCCTGACATTCCTTTTACTTTTATATTAGGCAGTTTGATAGTATCTTATAAGGCATTGATTCCTCTATTTTCAGTCTTTTTGTTGTTGTTTTGTGATTCACTTTGGATAGTTTATATTGCTGTGTCTTAATGTTTTCCTAATATTTCCTTGTGCAGTGTTTAACTGATTTAACCTCATTTAATAATTTTTTAAATTTCTGATATTGTTTTCCAGCTTTAGAAGCTTAATTTGCTTAATTTTTATATCTTCTCTCTCTCCTATGTTCATGCTTTCCTTTATATCTATGAGCATATTTACCACATTTTTTTGAAATCCCTGACTGCTAATTACATCATCTCTGTAATTTATAGCTATTCCTATTGACTGAATTTTTCTACTGGTTTTGGTCACCTTTTCCTGCATCTTTGAATACCTGGTAGTTTTTTATTGGATGCTAGATATTGTGAGTGTTACACTATTGAATGTCTAGATTTTGTTGTTTTCCTTTAAAGAGTAAGCAAGTTTGTTTTGATAGCTAAATTGCTTGTAGATTATATTAGAGGCTTATTCAAAAAATTTTTAAGTTTGACTTATTTTTAGATTTACAGAAAAGTTTTAAGAATACTACAAGGAATTCATTGATACTCTTCACCTAGATTATCCAATTTTTATATTTTTACTACATTTGCTTTATTTTAAGAGTAAGTTGTAGAGACGATGCCTCTTTATCCCTAAATACTTCAGAATATATTTTCTAAAAATAAGAAACTCTGTTACATAAGTCAAATAAAATCAACCTCAGAAAATTAACAGTATAATTAATTAACATTTAATTAACATTAAAGTCTATATAAACTTTAGTATAGACTTTATTGAGATTTTACAACTTGTCCCATTTATGTTCTCCATAGCAAATGAAAACCCAAATAGCATATGTTATATTCAATTGTCATATCTCTTTAGACTTCTTTAATCTGGAACAGATCTTGAATCTTTGTATTTCACGACATTGGAGGTTATTTTTCAAACTTAGTTCAATTTTGTTTAATGTTTTCTTATGGTTATGTTTAGGTCATACACTTTTGGCAGAAATATCACAGAAATGATGCCGAGTTCTCAATACCGATGCTGAGTACTCAATATCAAGAGGCATATGGTAAGTCTCATTACTGATCATGTTAAGTTTGATAGTTAGCTTAAGGTGTGCTATCTCTCATGTTTTTTTACTGTAAATTTACTCTTCAACCCATTGTAACTAATAAATATCTAGTAGGTAAATAATTTGAGCCTATGTCAATATTCTTTTCTCAATTTTATCCACTAGTTTTAGTACCATTGATGATTATTTCTTGAATCAATAGAAATTATAATATTTTGCCAAATGGTGCTTTTCTTATTCTTTTTTTTTTTAATGCCTACAGCACCTAGTATTCCTAGGTGGTCTCCCATCCAAATAATAACCAGGCCTGATCCTGCTTGAAGCAGGACAGGGCAAATTTCCCCAAGTTGGTAAAGGGAAACCAAGCTCTGCATGGAGAGAAGAGAGTCTTTTGTTGGAGAATGTAGAAATAATTCAACACACACACCAAAGTTAGAGTCGAAAGGAAAGTTTATTAGAAAAGGGGTAACACCCACAGACAGAGTGTAGTCTCCTCTTAGAGGCATTGTGTGAGAGAGACAATGAGAGGGATAGAGTAAAAAATACCTAGAGAAAGACAGAGGGACAGTGAGAGGAACCAAGAGTGACTTGGAAAGGCAGTGGACGAGAGAGACAGAGAGCAAAGGCAAAGTGAGGGACGCTGAGTGTTCCGAGAATTCAGTTTATATGTCATTCTTAGTTCCCATTTCCTTCGATATGGACATACAGAGAGGAAAGAGAAGTGTATGTATTGTGAAAGGTAAGAATATGTAGAGTGAAAGGCCTGCTGGCAGTTCCCAGCCTTTAATCCATAGATTCCAGCATGGTTTTAGCCATAGGGATGACTCTCTTGGTTCCTGTTTCCCTTTCACAGGTGTGAGGAATGGATTGTTAGTAATTCCAGTAGTAATCTTCCTTTATTATGAAGGTGTCCTCCTGGCCTGGCTGCAGGGCTCATCAGCATATTGCAGTCTCTGAATATAGCTTGACTACCATTTTTAATTCTCTTGCCTCCTCCCTACACTAATTTCTTTTCCATTTATTAGCTGGCTCTTTACCGGTAGGAAGAATGTTTTCCTCCTTCCCTATTTCTTTCCTCCCTTCTTTTCTTTTGTTCATGTTTCCTTCCTTCCTTCTCTCTCTCTCTTTCTCTTTCTTCCTTCCTTCCTTCCTTCCTTCCTTCCTTCCTTCCTTCCTTCCTTCCTTCCTTCCTTCCTT
>PVKZ01002712.1:0-43268 GCA_004027375.1 Macroglossus sobrinus | reverse complement strand
AATATTAAGTCAACAGTTTTGAGTTTCAACTGTACATAATTTATTGTGCTAAGCACTTTAGGAAATGTAAAAGTGTGCTTGTAAATTTTAGAATTTTTGAATTTTTCTCCTCTTCACTTTTTAATTATTTATATACTTTTACCCAGCTACCCATTCTCCCTTCTACTCTGTCAAGCAAGGGAGCATGTCTCTGCTTTTCTCTAAGGCTAATTCTTTCATCTTTGCCCACAATCCTTTCATGTCCCATGGAATCTTATAAGTAGATAGGATTGCAGAGGGGTTAAGACCACACAGGTTTCGGGACTAGATGGACTTTCAAATTTGAATACAAAGGCTTTCAATTATAGATCTTTGATCTCAGGCAGGTTAAGTCACCTCTCCAGCCTTTGGACGCTCATTTGTAAAATGGGCGTACTACCAGTACCCATCTCATAGAATTGTTATGAGGATTATGGGAGACCCCATGTGATTATTTGCACAGTACCTAGCACATAGTAAGTGCCCAATAAATGTCACCTTTAGTTATTATTATCTGAAAGTCATCTCCTTGCTCCTAATAATAGCTTGAAAAGTTCTAAAATATTATTCTAAGCAGTCAGATGAATGGATAATAAACATCATGAAAACTGCTTAACTTCTGTGTGAATGGATTTGATCAAGAATCCTCCCTGGACTGTGAGGCTTTCTATTATGCTCTTTAAATAGGTATTAGAAGATTGAATGGCCAATTCCGTCTCTTTCACTTAAGTGATTAGTCTTTCTTACACTTAATTTGAGACAATGCCAGGAACTCTTTCCTCTAGTTTCAAAATAACACTGTTTTCCTCTATTTAAATGAAGAGAATGTCTCTTCCTCCTTCCCATTGTGGTGAAGCAAGGAAACTTAACACATGTAACAATAACAGCAATAGCCACCATCACAAAGGCTTTTAAAAACCCTTTGTAAAAGCCCATCCCACACCCCAGAATTATTAGGAGAGGAACCTACATTCTCAAACCTGGTTGCACATGGTAATCACTTAGGGAACTTTAAAAAATACTGATGTACGATTTCATTGGCTCTGGTGTGATGTGGACAAGGAATTTTTTTTAAAGTTCCCAGGTGGTTCTGATGTCCACCCAGGCTTGAGAATAGCTCCTTTACATACAGCATCTCTTCCTTGAGAGAAGCCCCTCTTCAGACTCACAGAGCCTCACTAGTGAGAGGAAAGTGGCCTGCTGCATCATGGAGCTTGATTTTCAGAGGCAGAATTAGAACTGATGTGTTTCTTTGACTAATCCATCCCATTCTCATACTGCTCAAACTGACCCAGTATCCATCCCTTCTTTTCCTTATTGTGCCCTCTGAACTCTGATGTATGATCAGCTTCAAACCTTTTATTCTGAATGGAAATTTCCTGTCTTCCTGTCCTTGCCCTAGTGGAGACTTGGCTCACTCCCTTGCAGCCCACTTGAGTGGAGACTTTTTCTTTCTTAAGTCTCACATACTCCATGCTCTTCAGGCTGAGCATACTGAGCAGGTGTCATCCTTGCTCTGGATTTCTACTTTAGTCCCTATTATTTTCTCCTTCAAAATATCAGTATGTTTGAAGTTGGGCCAACTGGCTATATCATCCACCAACCCCTCGAATTTTATTCATTTTCATGCCCACCTCCTAGGCACTCTCTTCATGCCCCAAAGTCCTTAGCTTGGGGCTCACTACTTTTTTCATGCCTACTCCTCTCCTTGCTTCGGTGACCTCAGCAACTATGTGGATGACTCATGCAGTGCCCTGGGCTCTTCGTCCATGAGTTCCTCACTTCTCACAACTTTTATTCCTTTCCACTTCAGGTTGTCCTCCAATAATTTCACCAGTCTTGAAATCTATATTTTAAACATTTTTCTTCCTATTCTTCTGGATGATATACTCTGGAATAACCAACTGTTGTGAACAAGAAAAGCGGTTACTGAAGTAAGACTATTGAACGTGTTTGTGTCTTTCCACAACCTTCTTGGATAAACCAATTAGGTACCCATGCAGATTGACACATATCACACACAGAAAGAGAATGTACAGAGTCTTATGTGACAGAGCAAAGGGATAAAAGTCCTTAGCATCTCCAAAGTGAGCTCTGTTGACTGGTGGTGTGGAAAGCTGTTCATTGGTCCCAAGCTGGTGGCTATGACAGGTCAGAAGTTCAGAATCTTCTGTCTGTGATGCTGTTGGTTAGGCCTGAGCATCGTCTCTCTCAGGTGTTCAGCCTACATGGACCTTACAAGGTGAGATCCTTATGTTTATCTGCTCCTGAAGATGGGGCTGATAATTCTGTGGGTTTGGGTGGTCAGGTTATACCCTAAGGGCATTGCCATTATGTGCCAGTTGACATTACCGGCAGTTGTCATGGCTCCCATGGAGTCTATTTTGTAAAGACCAACAAGTCCTCCTTTCTTTATGCTCAATACACCAATGCAATGGTTTTCCAACATACTGGGCCCTTCAAAACTTAGACTCCATGACTTTGTCACTATTCATGTCTTTTCTTCCTTTTCCTCCTTACATGGCTTAGATTTTATGGCCTGCAATTACTATTCTGCTCTGCTGTAATTGACTGTCCAGGCTCCCAGCATGAGTGTGCTCCATCTGCCATCTTTTTACTGCCCTTCTCCAGCCCTTCTGACTTATAACTTATGGCTTGTTTATACTTTATTGAAGGAAGCCATAATCTCACCACCAACAAATCTGGAAATCCACTTGGAACTTTCCCTTTCTTCACTTTCCTCCTATTAAGATGTAAGATGTGTCCCCACTTCTATTAAAGGCCAACCTCTCTCCTTGTGCTCTGGATCCTATCTCCTCGGTTTCTCGAGACCTTGTGGTTTTGGCAAGTGTTATTACTTCCCTCCTGCATCAGCAGTCTGCTCTGCTCTATAGGATCATTCTCATTAACTTATAGGTATTTATTAACAATACCATTAAAAACCACCAACAATCTTCCTTGGTTTTACATTCTTCTTCAGCTCATACCTCAATTTCTCTTCTTTCTTTTCCAGAAAAATCTTCTTAAATCCATATTCTATCTTTGGTCCCACTCGCTCTTCAACTTTCTTCAGTCTAGCTTTAGTCCCCAGCCGCACCTCTGGAAAGACTCAAGTCAGTAGAACGTTTCCTGTCCTAATCTTATGCATGACTTGAATGAAACAACATTTGATTCAACGGACAACTTCCTCCTTTTTGAAACACTGTCTTGTAGATGCCCTCCAATATGAAACCATCTGATGTTTTTCTTATGATTAGATTGGAGTTTGTTTTGGGGGGAAGAATACCATAGAGATGAAATGCCCTATGAAGCCCTTCATATCAGGAGGTATATGACCACCACATGACATCACAGGAGATGTTCACCTTTATCATTTGGTTAAGTTAGTGTTTGCCAGGTTCCGCCCCTGTACAATTACTATTTTTCCCTTTCCATTGTGTTCTTTGGAAGTGAGTTACTAATTCTAGTGCAACTTCAACCTATGAAGGGATGGTAGTAATTAAGTTCCACTAAGGAAAATATTTTTTATCCCAATTTTTCAGATAAATAAATTGAGGGTCAGAGTGGATAAGTGAATTTCCTAAAGCCATACATAGATGTATGACTAATGGTGTCAGCTAATTACCTAGGTAAACTCCAGGTGAATGCAAATATATACTTTCAGCAAGACACTTAACCATTTCTGCAAGCTGGTGTGTAGGACTATAAAAATATAAAAGGGATCCCAAACAACATTTGTCATTGTCATCTAACCACATACCTCTGGTTCAAAGAAGAGAAGGTTTAAGAAAAGCAGATTCCAACATGTTCTGTAGCTTCAATCTGACTTTCAGATGAGTTTCATTTGGCCCACATGGTATTTAAAATTATCTTCTAACTTACTTATCAACTTTCGAAAACTGGCAAATTTCACATACAAATCCAGATTTCATGTGTCTCTTGAAAATTAGAAAGATCTGGACCTTCATTTATCTATAAAAATAGTCACATAGAGCCACGTCACTGCTGGTCCCCTTGGATGAGCTGTACTTTGGTTCCCCGCAGTCCTACGAACCTTCCTGGTATGACTTTTGGCTTTTGTGGTTATTTGTGCCCAACATTCCTGCTGATCAGATTGCTGCTTCCAGGGTTCACCTAGTTAGAAGAGGAGCTTATATAGTCTCTGGAGCCCCTTAGAATGGAACCAGTATCAACAACCCAAGTTGTAGGAGACAGGCTCTAGCAAATGAGTGGCAGCAAATGTAAGTCTACAACTGTTTACAACCTGGCAGTGCAACAGATTACCTCAAATATGGTGACCGTCTCTCCAGCTGAGGTGTTTAAGGAGAGGAAGAAGGTCATGAATCAGGCTCTCAAAAGCAACAGGATTTGTGCCCAGGAGAAAGCCCAGAGCTAGCGCATTGGAGGAAGCACTCCCAACTCAAACATTATGCAACCATGTTTTCCTGAAGAATTAATAAACTTAATGGAATGGCGATTCTACTTATAAAAGAGTAATTATATCTTATAACTGATTATATAAGGAAGACTACATTAAAGCTCCCAATTTAAAAAAATATGGGAAGCAAAAACTAAAGTGAACTGACTCAAGTATATAAGCTCCAGGGATGGTGAGAAACAGGGCAGAAATGTGGGGAGAAAATTGGGTCATGGGAGAAGGTAACTTGTGTTTTGTTTCACATGGAGAGAGGGTTGCCAGCCATGATGGAATGATCTAGTTATATGAGTATTGTGCTTATTGCTAAGAAAACTGCATGCCTGGATTTTATTTTCTGATTGAACAGTCTTGGCTTTCTTGTAATAAAAGAAAAGCCAGCTGTTATATGAATTTCTACAACCTCATCTTAACACAGCCTGCTAAAGATGGTGATTCAATCTTTTTAATTGGGGGCAGAGTCTTAAGTCAAATAATGATAGTGTGGTTTTTGCTTTAGGTAGTTAAATACTTGAGTGCTAGCTGTCTAGTTTGTGACCAGCTGAGCTTGTTTCCTATTTGCCTTGAGTTTCAGGGTCAGCTTTGGCTGCTTTGCTCGTGTTACACATATTTATATTGTTACAGAAAGTCAAGTGGTTTGTTATAAAACTTTTATGTTTACAGATGTGAAGATCTGCTTGTAGAAGCATTTTGTCTCTGCTTTTTTCATCTATGATGAGGCCTTGGAAAAATCAATAAGAAATTGTTTTGGGACATCGTGTTAGCAAATCAAGACAGGTAAAGCATCCTATCAGGTTGGTTTATTACTCTAATGGTGATACAGACATTAATCTCCTTGGCGTGAGTGATGTTTGATATGAGCAAGAAGTGCTTGTAGCAGCTAATTATATTTCCCTGTATTAATTACCATGTTAAGTGACAGTTTTGTTCACACCTTGTTGTTTTTGTTAAGGAAAAAGGAAAAGGACAATTTCGTGCCATTCTCTGAAAATTTAGAACAGGAATCTTGGCTTGTGTTCTTAACAGATTTTAGATTGAAATAAGAAAAGGAGAGAACGATTCTACTTGTGCTTGGTAGCTTAATGGAAAAAGGAATTAATGACTTTCATCTTATTTTGGCTCAAACACCTACCTGAGATATGATTTGAAATGAGTTCCCTATTCTCGACTCCCTTTGTCAAAGACCTGGAGATTTATCCATATCTCTAGCGGCAAAGAGCGTCGCTCCATACAACCTAACACAGGTGCTGCTTTCTTCTCCAGAGAACCATCACGTGTCTTCTTAACTTCTATAGATTTAAACAGGATTTATACTTCATAAACCCAAGTGTGTTTCCAAATCCTCTTGTTATTGTAAGGAACAACAACAGAAAAGCTGCACCCTCAGTAAGCCAGTCTTGTTTTCTAAACCTCTTAAGGAAAGATTTGTACTTTCCCCAGTCTGAGCATTAGGAGAAATAAACCCATTTTGGCCGGCACCCCTCCCAGCAAGCAGGATCCGAGAACAGGCCCTGGGGCCCTGTAACTTTCCAGGCATTACTACGGAGGCCTCGGCAGAGACTCCAGAGTGAATTTGTCACTACCTCTTCTTTTTTAAAATCAGCAGCAACTTATGTTTATGTTTGTCTTTCTGGGACGTTGGTGTGTCATGCTGTTATCCAGTCAGAGACATTTTTACTATTTCTGTATGGGATTTATAACCACAGCATTTATTTCCCTGCTGACATTTAGAGTTCCATTTTAGAATTATGTCCACCTGACTCTTCAGGAAATTTTCTCTGAAGAGGTTGTATTTTAAGCCAGAAATGGCCAAGCCTGTCCAGGATCCATGGCTCATCTGCTAATTCCTATGCAGTGGAAGACGGACTGTTTAAGTTAAATTGGTTTTACTCTTTCAGAGTTAACTCTACCTTCTATGTTTCATTTTTGTTGGAGTTTTTCTCACTTAGCATCCCTTTCCATTGCCTGCATATTAATATCTAGTTGATGTGGAAAATGTGGCACTTGAATATTGCACAAGCTTATCATATATGTGGTGCCCGTGGGCATACACCTTGTGTACAGATACCATTGGGGGTAATTAAAAAGGTGCATAGGAGTAAAGGAAGTAGGTATGGGATGAAAATAAGACAGATTTGGGTTAAGCTGCAGCTCTTCCAATTACTAATTTTATTCATTAATTCCCCACCTTCAAAACTCATAGGGAACTACTTGAAATAGTACATATAAATGATAGAGAAATTGTGATATAACGTGTTAGTAAATGTTAGTTTATTTTTGACTAAGAGCTGTTTTCCTTGGTAAATAGATTCAGAGTCCATGTGAATATGATACATGTAGCTTGGTGTTCAATTATTTAACAGTTTCACATCTGAGAGGCACCAATGTTCTTTTAAACTTGTATTCCTTATTTGATCACAATCCTACCTCTTCCAAGATGAGCCTGGATATAAAAGTTTAAAATACTTTTGACCAACATATATGTCTATTGCCATACTTGGGTGACAAAAGACTCCATGAAAAGTTCTGTACTACACCAAGGTACTTTGATCCTATTCAAAATATTAAGGTCTAAGTTTAAGCTATTTCAAAGGTCTGATAATTTCCACTTTTATTGCCAACACAGAAATGGCTCTTTATGGAGCTCCTGACCCCAGCTGGAACATTTCTGCTGCTGTTCGCAGGAAGAGCACGTTCTTTTATGCTCAGTGTAGGTGATCACTGATTCCATCAAGGGACCACCCTCTCATGTAGATGACAGAAAATGCACTGGCTGCTAATGAGTAACAGCTCTGTGGCCAGTGGCAAATGTGTCCAGCCATCACAGGGCTATCATGAGAAGGCAAATTCTTTCATCCTCCAGGGCCTTGATGCCACCTTCGGGTTTTGCCTAGGAGGCCAATGGTTGGGCCAGCACCTGGTAAGCAGATTTCTATGTCCAAGATTCAGAAAAGACTTGATAAACTGGCATGGCTGCGTATTATTCTTATGGAAAGGCACAGCCACTGTATGTTCAAGATGTCAGCCTGTTCTCTTCTTAGTAGCAAATTGGATTTGGGAAACCAGTTCAAGTCCCAAGAGGGTTGCTTGGTGCATATAGAATCAGAGTAATGAGATTGAGAAGCTTTTAGCATTATTTTTCCCCCCATTTTAAAATTATACATGCTGTATATTCTCATTGCATAAAGATTAGAAAACATGATATGCAATAAAAGGAACTAGGAGTCATACGCACCACTTAGAGATAACTATAGTTCATATTTTGGTGTATAGCCTTATGTACTTTTTAATGCATCCTTACTGAGACTTGCAGACTCTAGGCCTTGAGAATAATTCATTCTTTTAGAAACTTAGAGCCCCATAAGAGCAATTGTTTTTCATATTTTATTTTGAGCATGGGCAAGAAGGAGAAAAACTTGTTCCTGGAAAACTAGCACTTTTCCTAGATAAGTGGCTGGCTTGCTGGTTGACTGGATGAACAGATAGAAGAAAGGAGGGATGAATAGATTAATGGAATATTTGGAATGAAAATACCTTAAGTTAACCAGTTCAGTGCATTCTGAAGTTGGATAGCTTTCTTTGGATAGGCAGGATTTTGTCTGCTAGCATTCTGTCCTTGGGGAAAACTCCTCTCCCCCTACTCGATGTAATCTGGTTAATTGTCAAATATGCTGTGTGTCCAGTATCTCCAGATCTTCTAGACACAGGGATGAGCATATGACCCAGTCTGAGCAAATCATTTTTTTAAAACTCCTTAAATACCATGATTCGTCCAGGGGTGGGCACGTGATCCAAAAAGGGCTGACCAGGGCTTTTTACTGGAATAAATATATGAGCACTAGGAGAAAAAGTCTCTTTATACTGAGGTAGCTCAATGGGGAAAATGGCAACTGGGGCAGCCTGATGCCTTCTTGTTTGCCATAGCAGAGAGCCTGTCTGAGAGCATAATCAAGCAGTGCAGAGATAGATGTCAGGAGCCAGGGCGAGGAATGGAGAGGGGGAGGGAGAGAGGATGGTGAGAACATTCTTTCATCAATGAATTGACATTGTTTGAGTCCTTGGACCCAACTACCCTTACAATTCCAAGTAATCTTAGCCAACTTTCCTCTTTTCTTCAATGAATTAATTTTTTGTTGAGGTAACATTGCTTAATATTATATGATTCGTGTATGCAATATTATATTTTGATATCTGTATACACTATAGCTTGCTCACCACTGAAGGTCTAGCTTCCATTCATCACCATATAATTGACTCACTTTACCTGTTTCACCCTCCCCACTCCCTTCCCCTCTGGTAATCACCAATCTGCTGTCTGTATCTATGAGTAAACACACTGTTTTTTTTAAGGTAGTCGAAGTTGGTTTTGGTCAAATATAACTAAGACTTATAACTATTCCTCCAGCAACTTGGGGATGGGGTCCCTGTCTCACCTTGTCTCTAAGCACACGGTGAGCACATGCCTGGCTGACTCACTATCATCTCTTCTTTCTTAGGCTTAGGGTGCAGCTTTTCTCTTTTTCATTTTGCTTTGAAAACTTCACCTTCCAGCTCTGCATTCACTGTGGTGATGATGGGCCTGGGAAGAAAGGAGCCCAAAGTCCCTTTTGGAGATCAGCATAAGGTGGAACGTGTGAGTTCTCTGACAGCTGATGGGGTCGGGTGGGTAGGGCAGGCCCCATTTTGATGAATATGCCTATAAAATGGGATTCTGGGACTGACCTCCACTGAGCTCAAGCAACACAAAGATAATTGACCTTTGGAAACTGCTTTTGGCAGTCTTTTTATTATTTTTATAGGAAAGTCCTGCAAACCAATTATATCTCACAATGGGCCTTTTATGGTGCTATTAGTTTAATGCAGCTTTCAGAGAAATTAGTCCTCAGGGAGCCTGAAATTCTAAAAGAAAAAAAACAGTCCTCCATGGACTTATTTGACTTTTGGATTAGCAGGAAAGATGATCGGTAGCACTGCTATTCCCCATGGTGGCTTTGGCATTTTGAACCATCTGACCAAGGTACCAAATTCCTGTTTTTGGCCCTTGATGTCTGCCCCAAGCAGAAAAAATAAAAATAAATTTAAAAAGGACAAGGTGGCTCTTTAAAGGTTTCAGTCTACAAATCAAAGAGTGTTTCTTCCCCCTCAATCCTAGGGTTAAAGAAGAATGGAAGTGAGAAAATTAAAATAGCACTGCTGTTAAAAAGTCTGGGTTTTTCCAAATGTGAAATTATAGATGTCTGCCTCAGATCTTCATGATGACTTCTGCAACTCTTGCCTTGATCACAATTATTTACAGAGGGACAGTTCTGAGGCCAGTGTCACAGGATCAGGTGGTAGATTTATGCTGAAAGAGAGGAGGTACCATCTCAGTAAAATCAATCACTTTGTCCTGGCCAAGGGATCAAGTGCATGGGGGTCCTGCAAAGCAGAGTAGGGATAGGTAGAGAAGCTAGAAGGTGACAAGGGGACCAAGGATTTGCAGGTGCCCTTCCATTTCCTGGGGTCTAATCCTCAGTTTGGTTGGCCCACTCATCCCTAGAACAGGGAAGGGATGGGCAAAGGGCCTGAGTGACTAGCCACAGGAGCTGCTTCCCCATCAGCCCAACCCTGACCTTTGACCCCCTTCCCCAGACCTACCTGTCTCTGTGTCATGTGGTCAGTAACCGGGCTGCAATGGGGAGCTCACAGTCCTTCTATCCCCTTTATAGCTTGAGGATGTCCACTGTGTTCTTACATTTTCTCCCTCCCAGTTATCTTTGCCCTGGCTCTGACCTTGTCATACACCTGGGCACACTCAACCAAGGTTTTTTTCTGCAAGCACCTGAGACTGACTTTGGGCTTCCTCTGGCAGCAGGGAAACTTGCTTAGCCTGAGCAGGGGGAGGGCTGAAATGCTGATACTAACCTCATGTGGGAGCAGCCCTCAACTATTCATGTGAAGGAGTTGATGGGCAAATACGCCAGCTCCCTAGCATCTCAGAGTTGGGTGGGACAACTCTGAGGCATGCTGCACATCACTTTCTGGACTTCTTTGATATAGCTGAGCCCCAATTTCTCCAAATGGTAAACTTCTTATTACCCTCCCTGTAATACTTCCTTCCTCAGCTTATCTCAGTTCCCCACTCCCCTACTACTATTTCCCAGTCACCTCTCAGATAAACTACTCACACTCAGCCTTGTCTCAGAGCCTGCTTCTGCTGCTCCCAGCCTAAGCCAGACCTCACACCTTGTTTTCTGTCTCTACTCTGACTCTCTCATCTTGGGTCTAAGATCTGATGTGGCTTGTCCTGTACTGTCATGAGCTCTTCTTGCTCCCTTCCTTACTGTGAATTCGTTTGACTTCTTGGGTCATATCTGTCTTGGCCTCCTCTGAACAATGACCTAGCTTGATCCCAGGACCCTCTCCTGGCCTCTGTAGCTGGTTATTCCTGCTGGTTTTAGCTCAATCTTGAGTGGAAAGAATGGAATCTCATTTTTAAGAGAGGAAGGGGAAAGAAAGAAAAAGAAAGAAAGAAAAAAAGAAAGAAAGAAAGAAAGAAAAGGAATAAAGAAAGAAAGACCCTGAAAGGACCATACTTTGGGGGTGGAATGTAGAGCCGTGTCTCTAGAGAAGTACAAGGGTCCATGAGTTGCTGTGTTCACCACCCACTAGGGCCACCCTGTGTTCTTTTTATCAGTTTTTGGTCCTGGCATTTGAGACAGCCAACAGATTGGCTTTATTAGAAAGTGGGGCTAGGTCCCTCTTTTCTTTCCTCCCAATGGCTCCCTTTGGAAGCAGCGGTATTTTGCTTACAAAGCAGAGAGCTCTGGCTGCAACTGCTGCTTGTATGATGTTGTGCAAGTTGTTTAATCTCACTACAGCTCAGTGTTCTCATCTGAAAAATGAGGCTCATCATGTATATCTTATAGGACAGTTGCGAGGAGTAAATAAGAAAATGTGAAGGCATTTAGCAAAATGCCTGGCGTGAGATAAAAGCTCAATCATTGCTAGCTGTTATTATTAACTTGACATGTATTGCCTGGTTCTGTTCATTATCTTTTGCTATTTTATCTCCCTGAAGGCAGGAGGCACGCAGTAGCATCTTTCTTCCTCTTGGTGTCTATAGCATGTGTGTATAGTAAGTGTATAAAAAGATCCATGTGTGGGGTCCAGGTTTAATCTCACTACAGCTCAGTGTTCTCTAATCTTATCTAATCCTTGCTCTTTTTCTCTGGACCTTTCAAGTATGCTGAAGCTTTGTCCATTGCAGGATATTCCAGTTGCATAGAAGCCACCTGGTCTTGCAGGGTTGTTAAAATACCCTCCTAGGCCGTGGGGCCACCCACCCTCCATTCCTAAGGATGCAGCCCCATTATAAAAACGTTTCCTTGGCAGCCTCTCTTTATCATGCTTAAAACCTAAAGACAGCACTGGGGCTGGTCCCCTGGGGAAAAGCCAGTGCTGCAGTGGGGTATTTCATGCTCTGAGGTGCAAAAGTATTTAAGCTGAACAAGTCACTTAAATAACGGCGTTATCTGCTGCTTCTCCTTCAATGTTCCAGACAGATAAAGATAAAATAGCCGAGGTAATCGTGGAGATGGAGTGTCGCTGGCAAATGATCTGAGCACAAAGACCATTTCCAGAGACAGATGGAGTGGAGGCTCCGGTAATTTTTCTTGAATCGTGTTAAAAGTGGCACAGTCTGAAAACCAATTCAGCAGGAGGGTCCGGGGCCACCTGAACTTTGAAAACATTAAAGCTCAGTGAAGCGCACCAGTGACAAAGAAAGGAAGCCATTTCCCAAATAGACGGTGTAGGTGAGGGGAACTTGATGGTTACCCCCTGGGGAATTTACACAGCCCTGGGTGCTGAGTGCGGTGTGTAATTACTGGTGAGTCTGGCAGAGTGGCCATCTGGGCTTGGCGTGATTCCAGGGCCTGGGAAGAGATGGCGCAATATGAGTGGGATCAGCTGAGTCCCCTGCGGGACTTTCTCATTCATAATTTGGTATGTTTGGGGACATAGAGGCAGTGGATGCTAGGAACTGTGGAGTTTGAGTGTGCGGCAGAGTCCTCGGGCCCAGGGCCAGCTCTGTGATTGGGGAAGCAGTCGGAGATGTCCCTTGACTCAATCTCAACCTGCTAATGAAGGGAGGTAATGGGCTCTGAAGGTAAAATGACAACATCTTATGGGACACTTTGCAGCCGCTGAAAACCATGTTGTAGAAAACTAATGACTTGGGGGAAGGTTCGTGATAAATTGCTAAGGGAAAAATGCAATCTACGAAACAGAATGCAAGTAAACTCTAGAGATTTGTTTACAAAATTACATATATGCACCCTTGCAAAGAAAAAGATGGCTGAAGAGACAGATAAAATGTTATTTAAAATTTGCTTTTCAATCTTTAAATCTTTCTACATTTTCCAAATTTTCTACAATGGGAATGTATTTCTTTTGTAATGAACAAAAGTTATTAAGATTATATCTTACATTCATATAGTATTGGTGGTTTCCACATTTTTTACATATATCCTCTTATTTGATCTTTATAACGTTTCTGTGAATTATATAGAACAGTTATTTCCATTTCACAGATTAAGGAAGTAAGGTTCAGAGCAAATCAGGGGCTTGAATAACACATTGCCCGGCTTATAAGTCACTGAGCCAGGGCCAGAGCCCAAATTTTGTGTAGTCTAGTTTTAGTGTTCTTTCCACTGTGTGTTGGGGGTTTTGAGACAAGCCAGTCGATAGTATGTGCCTGCTCATAATTTGGAACCTAACTCACATCACCTGCCTAGGAATGAGTACCCTGATCCCCTAGATGAGACCAGGTCCCTGTGCTATATGCTCTCAGAACTCAGTTAATTCTCTTCTGTGCTCTCATACAGTAACTACTGGCTACTTGTGGCTATTTGAATTTGAAATGAACATTATACAAATTATATAATATGAAACATTTGGTTCTTCAGTCACATCAGTCACATGCTAAGTGTACACTAACCATATATGGTCATGCTGTATCCATGTCTATATCCATCATCACAGACGGGTCCAGGCAGGGGCTGTTCTGGATCGCTTATCTCCCTCTATGATTGATTACGCATTCATTTGTTCAGTTATTTTTGGATTCATGTCTGTTTCCTGCAGGAAATTGTGAAGTCCCTTAGGGCAAGGGTCTGATTTGCTTCCTTCCGTATCCCCAATGCATAGTCCACTCTTGACACGTGGAAGTCGCTCAGTAAATACCTGTTGAATGCTTTCCACTGCTTCAGGATGAAGTCCACATGCCGTGGCATGGCTTCTCGGGTCCTCTATAAAGCAGTCTGGTCCCCCTCACCAAGCTCCCTCCAAAAACTTCCCTTGTCACCAACCATCTTGTTGGCTCGAATCTCCTTTTGTTCCTTGGATGTTCTGGACCTTCTTACCACTGAGCCTCCACAGTGCTATTCCTTGTGCCTAGAGCACCCTTCCCCTACCATGACTTCTCCTATACGACTCTCATCCTTCATGTCTAAGGGCTAAAGATTAAATGTCCCTCCAGGCAACTTTCCCTGTCTCCCCAAGTCTAGGTTAGATGCTCCTCCTATATGCTCTCAAAGCACCCTGCACTCCTCCCAACCCCCACTTAGCCTACTATAATGTAATGGTATCTTAAGGTCTTTATCTCTCTACCTAGATTGTAAGCTCTGTGGGGTAGCAGCTGTGTGTGTCTTTTATTCACCATTGTATCCCCTTGTGCCTAGATCAGTGCCTGGCACAAAGTAACCAGTTGGTCAAAAAATGTTCACTGAGAACCCACTATGTGCCAGGACCATGCCTGGCACTGGGTGTACATTAGTGGACAAAAGAGATATGGTTCTGAGCTAGAGGGGCTTTCTCAGTCTTTAGAGCCTTGCAGAATGTTTGTTGAATGAATAAAAGACAGTGGCTGTTACTGATGAGATTGTCTTGTCTTGGGAAGCTGATCCTGGAGCTATGAAACCGAAGTCAGGAAGGATATTGGAGGAGTCTCTGGGACTACTGGTCTCTAGTTTCTGTACTCACTGGGGCAGTGGTGTCCATGGCAGGATGTAGGGGAGGCTAGGGATGGGTCATTTCCCAGGGAATGTGTGTTTAAATGACTGGAGGCAGGAATCTTTTGAGATTTTAAAACCCCGCTCCCTCTGAGAACCACTGAGAGTGTTCCTGATAATAATAGCCATTGGTTATGGCATATCTAGTGTATGTTATTTAGAACACCACCTACTCTAAATGCTTTACATACCTGAACTTATCTTTTTAATTACCATACATCACAGTACAATTATTATCCCCATGCTACAGATGAGGACACAGAACTTGCAAAGCAACTTGTCCAAGGCCACCCAGCTAATAATGAGTGGCAGAACCAGAGTTTGAACCTAGGCAATCAGTCTTCTGATATGTGCCCTTAATCACTGAACTAAAGCCTGATGAGAGAGCTGCGTGTCACGGAGTGGGTTGGGGCAGAAACAAAAGAAGATTGAGAACCACTCAGGTGGACAGCTGGCTCAGCACTCAGAGATCCCCTCTACCCCAGAGGCTCGTGTTCTTGAGCTTACTCTGAAACCATTCAAGAGTGTTCCCAAGCTGATTAGAATCCAAGGCCAGGTTTGGTGGCCCGGACTGTGTGTGAGATCGGAATGGATCGAAGAACAAGGAGGGAGGGGTGGGCGGTGAGGCAGGAGGACCTTGGTGAAGCCGGTTCAGAGCTTGGAAGTCAAGCTCAAAGTGAATTTCCCTGCCTGCTCTACAAAGGGCTTGAGCCAATGGTCATTAAATTTTCATGAAGTTACTGAGCACCTACTGTTTTCTAGGCGTCGTGCTGGGTGCTAAGTGCATAATGTTTGCAGAATATGTCCAATCCCTGCTTTCGTGGAGTCTGATGAGGGAATAGACAGCAATCAGATGATTAAACAAATGAGCAAATAACCATGAAGGGAAATAAGCGACCTGAAGGAAAGGAATATGTTTCTTTGGGAAACACGGAATGAATGGATCTTGCCAGGGCTGGCTGTGGGTGGGGGAGGGGAGGTCAGGGAAAGCCTCTCCAAAGTATCATAAACTGAGATATGGTTGATGAGTTGGAATTCACTGCTTAAAGGGATGGCCAAAGGGTTCCAGGGAGAGAGTTCAGCATGTGAAAAAGTCTTGTGGCAGGAAGGATGGCTAGGAAGTCTGGGGAGTGGAAGAAGGCCTGCAAGGCTGGAAGGCAGAGCAAAGCAGGAGGGCAGCTCTGACTGAGCTGGACAGCAAGTCTGGGGCCGGACACATGCGGCCTGAACGAATGGTGACCGCACATCTCAGTTTGTGGAGGACAGTCCTGGTTGGCTTCTGTTTCCCATGGTTAGGAATAGTGTCCCCTTTCCTTACCAACTCTGTCTGGGTTTGAACGGCAGAATATATGGTCACCCTCTTAGGCCTTATTAAGGATTTTATTCTTATCCTAAAATATGGAAAGTCACCATAGAGTTTTTAGCAGATGAGATCCTCCCCAGACAGGATCAGATTCAAATTTCTTAGACAAGTCTCCGGCTGCAGTGAGGAAGATGCACTGGGGACACGGGGTCAAGCATGCAGGCAACAAGCCCGTAGGAGGCAAGTGCTACAGTGATGAAGGAGAAGTTATTTTTCGTGACCAGTGGAAAGGACTACTGCCCACACCTCCATCCTGCCGGAAAGTTCCAGAGCTCAGGCTTAAAGGAGGACTACTCTTCATCCATGAGTTGCCTGGGTTTAGAATTCCCTGGTGTCTCATTGCCAGGGGACCTTGTGGCATACAGGCCCAGGGTGATTAGGATCCCTTGTGGGATTTCCTGACAGGTCAGGTACTTCATACTTGTTCTGAAAGAAAAATACACATAAGTCTCTCTAAATATCACCCATAGCCCAGCTAGCCCATGGCTGAGGGCTTCTCATGGGGGCCATCTGTCTAAGGTGCCAGCTGCAGGGATGGTGTGCTGTGGCGAGGCTGCTCCATGGGGATTGTGGGCAGGAGAGGTTCTAGTAGTGGGTGGGAGAGTTTCTGGTAGTGGGCACTCATTTTCTTAGAGCCTGTCTTAGATTCCATGTGAGGTGTCAGAGTTTGGTGGGATGATCCAAAACCCACTCCCCCACTCCTTCGTGGTTAAGCTCTTTCCTCAATCAATCTCTCTCTCTCTCTCTCTCTCTCTCTCTCTCTCTCCCTCTCTCTCTCTCTCTCTCTCTCTCTCCACCCCTCTCTTTCTCCCTTTCTCTTTTCTCTTCCCACCCCCACAAGCATTTATTTTGTTTTTTAAAATCTGTGTTAAAGTTCTCTTATACTCCACCCTCTAGCTTATTAAAATTGCCTGGGCTTAGCAGCTTTTAAAAAAGCATCTCAAGTCTTTTTTCTTGCTTGGTGAAATGAAAACAAAATTATTTCAGTGGAACACTTTACGTTAGATGCAATCTAAGAAAATGGCTTACAGAACTGAGGGCTCATTTGGAGGGGAGAGAGGGTGAGGGAGGATTAGTAGATAAAGCACATCCTAGGCAGGACCAGGACAGAGAAGCCAAAGTCATGGTAAATGCCTGAAGCAGCTGGGGTGGCATCAGCATAAGTCACAACATGAATTGATGACTCCTTTTAGTGTTTTTATTCCCAGATTCATTCATTCATTCATTCATTCATTCATTCTAGTCCAAAATTATGAAGCTTTTTAATCAGGTACCTCTCTTCACCCTTTTTTTCTCTTCCACCCCATCCTTCCTGCTCTTAATTTTTTTTTTCCCCTTCTACTTCAATTTTTTACTGTTTTCCTGGCCCCAGTCAGGGGCTCTACTTTCTCTGATATCCACCCACTATATATCTTTGGGTTGTAAATGAACAGTCACAACAAGAAACAAAGTTTCTAGCTTTCTCCACATCAATGCTGGGGATCCAGCTGCTGGGAGTTTCCAGCTAGCCTACCTCTAATAGGACATGACTAGCTCAGAACAATGACAGAGGCCCCTGGGGTGACCTATCCCTCTCCTCCAGTGCTCCTAAATCACAATAGGAACTGAAGTCCAGACAGGTGACATGGGGAATGACGGATTTATGCACTGCAGGTGCCAGACTCCCAACCCATTGCTCTTTTCCTATTGGGGAGGAAACTGAGTCTCGAGGACAAAACCATCCTGGCCTCCTCTTGTGGCACCATTCTGAGGATTTCACAGAACCATATAGGACCCTTGCTCTTTGTCTTCTCATAGGGGCCGATGGAGGGTAAAGATTTGCCTTGGAAAGTAGCTAAGTATGTGTCTAGGCATGCGTTGCAGATGACCACAGGGCCAAGGAAGGAATGTACGTGAAGATAATGCCACAGGGAATGGTGGGGTCTATGGCAAACTGAAGACTGCTGGCCTTAGCTGAAGGAGGCACCTGCTACCAAGTGCCAGCCTATTGTCGACACAGAGGAAGGCATGTCCAGCGTGGCCTGGTTTATGGCTTCTCAGGAGGAACCCGAAATCTGGACTTTTTAAAATATAAAATCTGACTTTTAAATATTGGCTGTATTAACATGTGAAACCCTGAGGCAGTCAGATAAAAAGTTCTTGTGGGACCTGAGTTCAAGCTATTCTCACGTGGATGGAGGACAGTCTCTGGTCTGCGCACATCAACTAATCTGGGTGATTTGATAGGGGACAGGGTGGCGGAGGCAAAGAACATGAAGTGCCGAGATAAGTGAGCATCAGCGCTTTATCTGATGTTTCCTTGTCTGTCACTCACCTTGCACAACTTTTCTCTAATGGAAAGAAATTATCCCAGAATGCTGTGGAATTTTGATTTGAAGAATGGGGGTGGGGCTGAGTTTAATGCAGGTGGAATGTTCTATCCGACTCAGATAGCAAGGGCTTAGGAGGAATATTGTAGGACCTGACAGAGTATGTCTGCCTGAATTTAAAAAAAATAGCTGCCACATATTGAATGCTGACTATATACCAGTCATTATACATTAGACCATTTAATCCTCACAGTGACCATATGGGGTAGACGTTATCAATTTAATTTTATGGATAAAGAAATTTGAGGCTCAAAGAAGGTAACTAACTTGTTCAAGGACACCTAATAAGTGGCTTTCTCTGTCACTGTGCTTTCCTTTTCAGAGCATTACTCCCCAGAAAAACAAAACAAAACAAAACACGGTCATACTCACAAGTACACATACCCATTCTATTTAGAGGTACATACAACTTTTAAAAGTTATTCTGTTTTGGTTCTTAAGGCTCCTAAAAAAAGTTACTTTTCTATCTTGAGTAGTTTTTCATTAGTGATAACTACCTTTGGATGAACTCACCTTTCCCAGAACTACAGTTTATTGGCCTCACAAAGGTGTCAGCCTGGGTTTGGCTGTGGCTTTATTCTCTCTCCCAGCACCCAGAAGAGAAGCACTGGAGCTGGGAAACAACCTTGCCTGTCTTTGTGGCAGCCAGAAAGCTGGCAGCCTGCGAGGGGCAAGCACAAAACCAGTCAGCTCCTTTTCATTTCTTCCTGTTCCCTTCGGGCCTAAGCCAGGATTTCTGCTCTCACTCCTGTCCTTTCCCTCCATAATAGAATAGGATAGGTCTGCCACCTGCTAGCACTTTGTCCCTTCTTCAGCTTCAGCCACAATCCGTGGCACAGGGTCAGGTGCTAGGTGGGAGCTGCAGCCCACTGGCCTGAGTGTTTGACTATAGTCAGTGTATGCCTGAAGCTCAGGAGAGAATATATGTTCCATTTTTGCAAAAGAGGTACATTTTTTATAAAGCGAAATCAGTTTGTGTGAGAAGTCGTGTATTTGCTAGGAACAGACATCCCCTAGAGTTAAGGGGAAGAATATTCTAAGGCTCTGGACCTGCTGGAATCCAAGTGAAATCTGGACCATTAGCCACAGGAAAGGTAGAAACCAGGCTGCTCCCAGGACAAGAGCTGCAGCAGGATTTCCTGACCTGTCATTAGTGCTTCACCACTGCTGTGACTCAGCTGAACTCCACTTCTGATTGCTCCCATCTATAGCCGAAGCTCCACGTTGCCATTTTGAATTCCCCAAAATGACAAATCAAAAGCCATCACATGGGCGAGATGGCCATTATTGACTGAATCGGCTATAGGTAGGGTACCCTAAAATGTTTTGTGTCCCTTATTATTTTACTATAATATTATTATTACAGTTAAGACTAGATCAAATGCCCGTAAGGGGTG
This sequence comes from Macroglossus sobrinus, assembly GCA_004027375.1. Classification (NCBI taxonomy): domain Eukaryota; kingdom Metazoa; phylum Chordata; class Mammalia; order Chiroptera; family Pteropodidae; genus Macroglossus; species Macroglossus sobrinus. The sequence goes on along the minus strand of PVKZ01002712.1, from coordinate 23,634 downwards.
ATGTCATCCTTTTTCATTGCTTGTCCCCAAATGCCACTGCTTTGTAGTTTTAAAATGAAAGAAATTTTAATCTAATTAAAAAAATCATAATATATACTTGCTGCTGCTGAAGCCAAGTGAGTCCCCCTCCATGGGACAGAAAAAAAAAAGATGTAGAACTTGGGAAGAAAACAGAGGGCAGAAAGTCAGGTTTCTATCCTGTTGAGAAGAGGAGCTATTAGGGTTTAGATCCAAACTCAGATCCCAGACTGTCCAAGTTTCTTTTGGAAAAAATGATGATAACAAATGTAGAATGGAGAACATTTTTTTTGTGTGTGCAGCAAATCTCTGAAACTGGAATAATAATGTCCCTGTCACACAGGGCAGTGACTGGCACATAATAGATGCTCAGTAAATGGTAATTGTGCTCATTAGCCCCTGAAGGCAGAGATCACCATGTACCTAGAACTAAGTGGAAACTAAAGTTTTACATCTGAATAACTGGTAAAAGAAGAACCGAGAGACAGCCTGGACTGGTGGAAAAAAACTGGAAAGGAATGACTATGGCAGCTTCTCAAACACGTGAGTGATATGCTAAGAAAGAAGAGAAAATGGAATCATAAATGCTTAACTAAAACCAGCAAAGACAGAAAAGGAATAGAAGACAAAATAGGATCAAAGAATAGGGGCAACAAATAGGAAAGAGTGATGAATGTGATAGATGTTAATCCAACTATATTAATAATCACTTTGAATGTCAGTGGTCTAAATGCACCAATTAAAAGACAGAGATGGTCAGAGTGGATCAGAAAACAAGACCCGAATATATGTTGCCTACAGGGAAATCCAGTTTCAATATAAAGACATATTCACGTTAAAAAATAAATTCATGGAGCATAATATACCATGCTAAGACTAATCCAAAGAAAGCTGGAGTAATTATTTTGATCTCAGAGCAGATTTCAAACTAAGAAAACTTATTAGGATTAAAAAGAAAGGCATAGTGCTAAAGAAGTCAGTTCTCCAACAAAATATAACAATCCTCAACAGTTGCTTTATAGCTTAATAGTAGAGAAGCCAATTACATGAGGTAAAACTATCAGAATTGTAAAGAGAAATAGATGAACCCACTATCACAGTTGGAGACTTCAACATCCCTCAGTCCAGCAGGCAGAAAATCAGTAAGGACATAGTTGAATTCAACAACATCATCAATCAACTGGATATAATTGACATCCATAGATTACTTCATGCAACACCAGTAGAATATACATTCTTTTCTAGCTCACATGGAATATTTACCAAGACAGAACACATTCTGGGCCATAAAACACAATAAGTTTAAAACAATAGAAACCATACAATATCTGTTTTCAGACCACAATGGCATTAAACTAGAAATCAATAACAGAAAGATAACTGGAAAATTTCAAAATACATGGAGATCAAATAACATACTTCTAATACATGAGTCAAAGAAGAAATCTTAAGAGAAACTAAGAAATAATTTGAACTTAATGAAAATGAAATCACAGCTTATTAAAATTTGTGGAATGCAGTGAAAGCAGTACTTAGAGGAAAATTTGTAGCATTGAATGCATGTATTAGAAAAGAAGAAAGACCTAAAATCAACCATTTATTTTTTTCCATTTGTTTTTTTCACCTTGGGAAACCAAAAAGAAGAAATGCAAATTAAATCCAAAGCAGAAAAAAAGAATAAGAATTAGAGCAGAAATCAAAGAAATTGAAAACAGAAAAGCAAGTGAAAATCAATAAAACCAAAAGCTGGCTTTTTGAAAAGATCAATAAAGTTGATAAGCCTCTAGCCAAACTAAGACAAAAGAGGACACAAATTACTAAATCGGAAATGAAAGGACATCACTACAGATCCCACAGACATAAAGAGCTCCAAAATCAGAGCTTCCAAAGAGCTTTCTCAAAAATAGCCCTCTAAACAAAAATTTGAAGTCACAGAGAGCATCCCCTGGAGGCTATCAGGCTGCATTTTTCTGTCCCTTGGGGAGATGGGACAGAGGTGAGTGTGGTAATTGAGCAGGCTGGACAGGGTTCCATGGCAGGCTCAGGAGCAGTTCCAGGCTAGGGAGATCAGATTCTTCTGGGTATCTGCCTGCTCTCCTGGGGGCTTAGAGAAGGATTTCTGCTAGAAGACATGTTGCTGGGAACCTTGGTTCCCTGGTCAGGAGGGGCTGCATAGACAAGAGGTAGGGGCTGAAGCCCATGATTCAGCTTTATTTCAAGTAGGAGCCAAAGGAGCCAAAGGTGGCTTGATGGGGACGGAGCCAAGTCTAGCTTTACTGGCTCAGGGGTTTTTGCAGCACAGAGCAGGGGTGAGGTGATAAGTTCTCCCACTCCTGGTTGGCCCCCCATGCCTGATGAGTGTTGCCTTCTTACCTGGCACAGGGATTAGCATATCTCCTCAGGATACATATACACTCAAATCCCAACTGCATCTCAGATTATCTATATGACTTTGAGCATGTTCCTCTCTGGGTTTCAGTTTTCCTCATCTGTAGAATGAGAGTAATAACATAGGGCTAGGGGATGGGTAAATGCTTGACCAATGTTAGCCACTATTATTAGAAAGTAAAACTTACTGGAACAGAAGCCATGTTCTTTCCTCTGTTGGTTTCTTTAAGACGGCTTGGGGCTACAGTGGCTTACTGGACTGATGGGCTGAATGATGTCCATTTTTTCGCTTTCAAACCTAAAACATAGTCACCCATTTCTGCTCCCTGGTGAGGTCATCCATCAAACATCTGGTATCATGGTGAAGAATACATGTCCTAGAGGTGGAATGCTTGGACTTTAATCCCAGTTAAGATACTCAATAGCTGAGTGATTTTAGGCATATATTTTAATCCTTTTTTGTTTCAGTTCTCTCACTGGTTAAAAAAATAGAATACTTTCTTTCAGGGCATTCTTGTCAGGAGTAAAGGAATCTGTACATGTAGGATATTGAGTAGGGTTCCTGGAGCTTTGAGATCCTGCTCTCCCCCTCCAAAAAAACCACAGTGAATTGGGGCCTGAAGTGGCAGCTGGGAAGAAAGGGCCTTTCTTGTGAGCCCTCTTCCTGTCTGATTATGCTCCACGGTCACTAGAGGGACCTGGCTACAGCCAAGACTCTAGGGAGAGGCCTGGTGGGGAGGCAGACTAAGCCTGAAGGACAGAGAGAGTGTGCGCCCCACTCTGGGGGCCCAGTGGGTATTTGCTTGATCCTCCAGAATCCCATCCAGGTGTGAGGGGAGCACAGTTGGCTAATTAAGCTGAAAGCAGCATTAAGGCACCGGGGAGGAAATCAGACATCTGTTCCCCTCAGATCCTCTACTGGCTCCTTTGTGTTGCTTCTTTGTAAAAATGGCTCCCCCTCATCCCAGCCGAAGGTCAGTGTGGGGGCCAGAGGAAAGGCAGTTAGCTGGAGCTGTAGTGAGCAGTTTTCTCCCTTCTCCTCTCTAGGTATGCTCTCAAGATGGGGCTTTTTACTTAATATCTACCTTTGGGGGAGCCATTTCCATTTCTATTTGGGAATAGAGCATAGATTTAAATTTTTTTCTTTTAATCCAGTGGACAACATTTGCTGCATTTACCTCCCTCCTGCCACTTCTTTTATTTGTTTATTTTTTTATCAGATAAGGAGAGCTGCTTCCACTGCCCCATCCAAGACAAAATCAAGGCCATGATTTGCATTATTGAGGGTGAGGAACAAAATGCCAACCAAACCCTACGTTTGGCTTGCATAAGTCAGATGCAACACCATTTGTCTCTTCTCAGGGACGAAGGATGCAAAAACCAAAGGAAGTTCAAAATCATTTGTTTCTTTGGTTTGAAGTAAAGCCAGAGATTGGATACATACATTCATTAACATTCAGTGTGTTCCCAGCCCCCTTCTGTCAGCCAGCTGGGGACAGAAAGAGGAGGAGGGGAAAATGGTAACTGACATACATATTGAACACTTATTAAATACCATTCAGTGAGCAGTTCTACATCTTCTTGTGTTATTGTTCGCAATGTGCAAGGCATTGTTCTAAGTGTCACGTGTGCAAACTCAGGTGTCTGACCCCAAGCCCATGTCATTATCACAGTGCTCTACTGTGTTTCCTATTTTATCTAATTCAAACTAGTTAATTGTCATAGTCCTCATAATGACGGCCATTACTACCATCTTCATCTACAGACTAGGAAACTAAGAAAGGTCTGGGAGGTGGAGTAATTATGTAGTGGGTTAAGAATACTATTACTGCAGGGCTCCTGCTGCTATTGCTAGGGTATTATTGATTACTCACCAGAGTCTGAATTTGCATTAGTTCTGTCACTCCTTAGGAGATGATGTTTGACTGATGGTACGTTCACTGTTGTGTTCTCAGTTCCTAAAACAGTTGCCTGGCATGGTAACTATCTGTAAATGGGTGAATTTCAGAGCCATGTGCTTTCTGCTCCTCTGTTCAACTATCGCCATTGGGCAGGGCTGACTGGGCAGCCTCCAGACCTGACTTTCACTGCCCACATTGTATCTTTCAATTTGGAAGATGTGCAAGGAAATAAGTGAAATCAAGGTATGCCAATGAAATAAAAACTCACCCAAGCTTTATGAATTTTAATCTCCAGAAATACTTGGAAGTCACTATAATGAATGTTTCTACCAAGGTACAGAAGGTAAGTGAATATATTTATTAATCTAAATCAGTTTTTTACAACTGGTGGGCTTCTGTGATACCCTGAGTTATGATAATTCAAAAGAAAGGTGCATTATATGGATGATAAACATTTTTTTTCTTTGTATAACCCAGTGTTCATCACACCCAATCTCTAAGGGACAATTTTTGTTCGTTTCAGGATTTTCTTATGCTCTGTTGGTGGCTATTTGGACATTGGAGTGACCTGTTCCGCTCTGGGCCAGTCCAGTGCTGTTTTCTGGACAGCCATCTCTCTCTGCCTGCCAGGATATCCTGAGTGCTCTCTGGAAAACCTGGAGAATAACTGAGGAGCCTAAATGCTCTCCTTCTTGTCTGAACAGAGGTTTAGGTACCCCCAGCTGCCATCTTGAATGGGTTGGTGCATCAGACACACTTAATTTACGCTTTTAGCTCAGTCATGAGCTGGGTGATCTTGGGCAAGTCATTAAGCCATTATTATTATTATTATTATTATTATTTTAATTTGAGAAAGTAAAACTAACCCTTACAGTTGTTATATGAGGACAAAGTGAAAATGTCTTCTGGTTTTCCTCTGACGTATCCTAACTCCAGATGATACCAATCCTATGCCCTAGGAGGTCTGGGAGAGCAGCCCTAATCTTAAAGCCTTCTGCTCCATTTTAAACATTTCTGCAGCATTTGTATTGTATTTCATAATATGTCCATGCTTGTCTGATATCAAATGATGCTCTCTGCATTCCCCGCCTCCCTGCATCTTTGGATAGAGAATTAATGTTCCAGGACGACGGTGTTATTGTGCATATCCTGGAAAGCTCAGTTGTCTGTCACCACCAACCTCTCTTTTTCCATTTCAAAGGTGTGAGTGTCTGAGAAAGCAGGAGCACAGTGCCTGGTGTTTGGTAAACCCTCTTTAATGTTGCTTGGAAATAATCCCTGGAATGAAGGCTGAAGAGGTCAGCAGGTAAAGGACTCTCAGGAGAACACCTGTTTGCCCTTCCACTGCCCCAGGACCTGCTGCCCTCTGCTTTTATGTGGTTCCCGCTCCCCACCCCCTGGGGTCCAGGCACTTCCTGCTTATTGACTTTGTCAGCGTTTCCCCCTTGGATCTCAGACTAATTAGCCTTCCTTGCCTGATTGCTGAAGCCACAGGGCACTGCCAGGCTAGCACTTTTTCACGTGGCATCTGCTAAGGAAAAGCAAGGCTGAGCCTTTAACTCTATCTTGTCAACTCAGCGGTCTATGGTTGGGTCTACATCGTATGGGTACATCTGGGCTCGCATGTAGGTGGATGTGGGTATTTTCCTCCATGGACTTGTAGGACATGTGGTTAATTCTGCTCATGGAGTTGAAAGATTTTCCCTTGGATGGTCAGGGTTGGTTAGAAGACTTGGGGAAGATTTAAGTCAAAATTTTTCATCAATACTGAGGATAATTTAGGGGGAAAGTGATTCTGGGTAACTGAAACTGTTTACCTACGTTTTACCCTTAAATTTAATATTTATTCATTATTTATTTATTTTTACCATTTCACTTGGCCTTTTGGTTTGAAAGAAACCAGTGTCAGTCAAAAAAAATATCAAGCTGGGGATTAGATAGTTCTTTCTTCCTCTTTCATATACTTAATATAATTTTCCTCAGGTTAAAAGTGGGTCATGTGATCAGTAATCTCTTACATTTTCCTAGCTGCCCCCCCACTCCTAATTCAGTATCTCAGTCTTTGCCATAAGCCCCCCACATTTTCGTGGGTGTATCCAGGAAGTATTCATTGAGAGCACACAAGCCCAGTCAGCTGCTGCAGGTCTGTGCAGGGCACTGCTGCCTACAGGCCGACTGTGTAGTTCATGGCTATATCCACAGGGCACTACCCCTTCTCCCTGCCTCCACTGCCTTCTCTCGCAGAGCACCACAGACTCTCCACGAACACCTGCCCTCCCACTGAGGTGCCAAAGCATGGTGGCCTGTAGCACAGTTGGAGGGAAGGGCTCTCTCCACTTTATGCTTCCCCAAGCAATCCTGCCTATAGCTGCTGCCTTGAAGAATCACCAGACATAGAATACTGAATGAATCAAACCGAAGGGAATAAATTCCTCCTGGGACAGGAGTCAGCCCTCACCCTACTTGTGTCAAAGGCAGGATCCATGCTTAGAGAGTCCAAGGGGAGCTGGAATTTGAAGAGCAGGCATCAGGTGGAGCTAGCTAGCTGGGAACGGGGCTTGTCTCTGGCTTCATTCTGAGTCCCTCCTTGACTACTCTCAAGACCACAGAGGACCCTTCATGTCCACGTATGAAATGGAAAAAGTAAAGGCCACCTCTGCAGACCTCTGTGCCTGCAGGGAGTGCTGCCATACAATCCCAGACATAGGTGTTGCAAGACAGAGACTGTGGCCAATTAAATGCACCGAGCATTTCCAACCTTTTGTCTTACCCTTGTGGAAACCCTCAGTGGGATTTGGGGGTTCTCTGTCAGGTCTCTCAAACTCCTGCTACTCTCTGACCAGGCGCCTTCCCTGGCAGCTCGATACCTCCACCTGCAGCCCTCTCTTTTCTTTCTTTCTCTGCTAATGATTTTTGTAGTAATGAAGTCTCTGTGCACCCCCACACCGCTTCTCTAATTATATGAATCGGGGGGTAAATTTAATAACCATCCAGCTATCTATGTATATACCACAGCTCTTCCTCCCAAAGTTCTTCCATGGCCCATTTATTTATTTATTTATTTATTCATTCATTCATTCATTCATTTATTTTTACCACTGCAGCTAATAAAGTATGTCTTAGAGAAGATGATTATTTCCCTAACAAGGAATCTCAGTACATGAAGAGACACTACTGTAGAATGTGAATAATTAACAAAAAACATTGCTGCGGTCTTGACCTTAAGATGAAGTGTTGGCAGCTCGGTTAATACTCTTCTATAGTTAACTAAGATTCTGTGGGGTTTTCTTGCTATGAAAATGGAAGCTAATGATGATGCTGCCTGCAAGGAATAGCCCCTTCCTGTCAATATATTGATCACATAACTCTGTATCTCAATCAATTTATTAAGTCCTTCTTGAACATTTGTTGAACTCAGTGCCATTCTGTTTGCTCTAGGGAAGTGGGGGAGCTTTACAAATATATATGCTTGAGCCCCAACCTAGAATCTCTGGGCGTTCAAAGCTATTCACTAGACTAATGGGCAGCCAGGGCTGAGAACAGGGCTCTGAGAGGAAGCGAGGGGAGTGTGTTTCTCAGCCTCCAGTAGCTTAGCAGTGTGTTCAGAGAACAGCTGTTGGGTGCCTGCACAGTGCTGGGCACTCTTGCAGGCTTATCCCACCTTCTTAGTTCTTTACTTTGACCAGGTTTCTTAAATTCTAAGTATAGATGCATATTCTGAAGCTCAGAATCGAAGTGACACAGCCAGGGAGTTGCAGGTCTAGCCTCAAACCTAAATCATTTTGGCTTCCAAACCCACACCTTTTGCACCCTATCAAGCTATTTTTGTCAGGAAAAGATACAAGACCATGTATAATTAAATCCAAAATCTTTGATTCTGGTTCAGTAGACAGTTAGAAGAGAGAGGGGGAAATGAGTTTGGAGAATTCAGCCACAATTTTGCTGAGGAAGTCAGATTAAAGTGGGACTTGACAGGTTCCTGTGATGAGTTTGGAAAGAATAAGCAGATAATGCTTCTTCTATTCCTGGGCAAAATGAGAACTTTTCCCAGGTTTGACTTATACTTTCATTATAAACAGGTACGTGTTGGATGGAAGAAGGTGGATGGAGTTGACAGTTCACTTTCTAGGCTGGGCCTCCTGGAATTTGTGCTCCTCAAGGGGGTTATTTATGTCCTCAGCTTTGCAGGTTTAGAACTTCAGCTTTTTCAACTAGTCGGGCATCGAGGTTCTGGGGAATGGATGTGCAGTGGCCCAACAGGACTCCGTTCCCAGGGGAATGAGGCATGTAGCGGAGAGCAGATGTGGAAATTTACAGCGGAAGACCTCTGAGTCACATGTGCCTGCAGGGGACATTATCTACCTGGCGGTGGGATGAGTGGGGGGTGGGGAGCAGTGCTGGAGAAAGCCCCCTTCACTGTAGATCAGAATGTTGCCTGGGTAGCCCAGAAGAGAAGCAGAGGGGGTTGAATATTCACCAGGAACCTTGCCTCCTATTTATCCTGGAGCGACTTATGCCTCATTCAGAAATACTTGTCATTAGCATCAGACCATCCCTCATTCAGCTGGGCAGGGATCCCTCCAAACATTATATCTTTTGTTTTTCTGTATTCCATACAATTATGACAATTTTCTTAAAGTAGATTGTAATTAATCAAATACAACTGATTTATTGATAACAATTTTATCTCCTTGATGGGTCTTTATTTTTTACTGTGATAAAATACACTTAACAGAAAATTGGCCATTTCAGCCATTTTTTAGTGTACAGTTCTACGGCATTAAGTACATTCACATTGTTCTACAACCATGATCATCATTCAGCTCCAGAACTTTTTAATCTTCCCAAATCAAAACTCTGCACCGATGCAACACTAACTGCCCATTTCCCCTCCCCCAGATCCTTACATCCTTGATGAGATTTGAGACACCCTGGGAAAGAACTCCTCAAGTATGTATAAATCTGACCTGGAATCATGTTTAAATGAAGGGTCCTAAACCTCCCCTTCATTGATTCTGATTCTGCAGGTCTGGAGGCCCAAATTTCTGTGATTCTGATGCAGTGGGTCCATGGATCTTAGGGCTCGAGGGGAATGTTTCCTAGATCCTGATATACCAACATACCCCAGCCTTAAAAGCCCACCTCCACCTAGAAGCTCTTCTTGACTGATGAGTAATGAAGTAATGCTTCCTGCCTAATGGATTCAGAAGTGCGTGATTCCTTCCTCTTCCCTCCAGACACTCCCCATTCTCTCTGGACATATAAGGAACACGAATTGCTGAGCCTATGAAATATTTATCCTCTCCTCTCTGCCTCCTTTACAACCACTCTGCTGTAAGGCTTTATTCTTGATAGCCCCTTGAGGGCTATAGTAAGGGCAGTTTAAAATGATGTATGTGAATATTTCCATTGACTAAAAACCAGGACAATTCCAGAAAAATCTGGGCTCTGTGTGTATGTGTGTGTGTGTGTGTGTGTGTGTGTGTGTGTGTGTGTGTGTGTATGTGGGTGTTCATATTTATGTCTCTACTGTGTTAAGTCAGTGGTTCTCAAACTGTGTTCCCTGGGCCAGCAGCACCAGTAACATTTTGGAACTTGTTATAAGTGCAAATTCTTGGTCCTCATGCCTGGGACCCACTTAAACTCTGGGATAAGACCCGGTAATCTGTGTTTTAATAAATGATTCTGATGTACAACGACATGTGAGAACCACTGCTTTACATACATTGCCTGATTTAACCCCCACAAAAATGCTGAGAGAATCCCCAATAAAGAGGAGATAAGGAAACTTAGAAAGGTTAAGGATAAGGAAGTTAACTAGGTCCCCTCAAAAAATCCCAATGCCAGCTGATTTGAGGGTCCTGGGGATCCTGACAGATAGTGCTCTAATACATGTCCTTGCTTTCCTAGCAGCTGTAGCCAACTCGTTCACCCCAGAGACGGACCCTTGGCTGTACTCTGCAGGAGGTGGCAGCCGAGGATCTGTGTCATTACTCAGGGTGGTGTGCTCCATGCGTGCCCTCCAGGATGAAGGGGGATGCAGAGGGCCAGCTGTTGGCTCTGGGGGCTCTGGGACCATGCAAGGATTGACATTAGTGCCATTTGGTCTTGGCTGCTGTGTGCCATGACCTCAGGGAATGGCAGTGCTTGCTATTTATGGTGCCTCTGAACAAACATAAAATCCCTCACTAGCTGTTTTTCTTTATCCCTTAAAGTTTGCTTTGTTGAGTGTGAAGTTTGTTATTGGAGAATCAACATGTCTTTCTGATGACTCTCGCTCTGGCAGAGAGGCTGGCGAGCATAGATTATTGTCTTGCATTTTTCTCCTGGTCCAGCCTGAGGTTCAGATGAGTGGTGGTAAATTCATTCAACCAATATTGGGGTTATTGTCGCCTGTGCCAGGCAGGACTCGAGGTGGCGGAGATACAGTAGTGAGCAAACTACCCCTGCCCTCGTGGAGCTTACCTTCTAAACGAGGCGGACATAGATTTTTTTGTTTATTTGTGATAGATGGTATAAAAGTGAAAAAGAGTGATATGGTTTTAGGTATCTATCGCCATTCCTTGTGGCTGCATTTGGCTGGCAGATTGGCAGTGTCTAGGACCAGCCTGATCAGATGGTTTCCCTCTCTCTTCGTGTGGTCTCAGGGCCTCTCCTTCTCTAGGGGGCTTCTCCTTGTGGTCTGTCTAGGAGGAGGGTGAGCCTCCAGTTTCCCACAATTACAAGTGGAAGCTTCTAGGACTTCTTAAGGCACAGCACTGCCCTTGCCACATTCTATGGTTAACACAAGTCACCAGACCAGCCCAGAATCAATGGGGTGATACTGTGTAGGTATAAAGATTGGAGGCATGATGGATCAGGGACCACTATTTAAAGGGCTATCCCAGATACTCTAGACTAGATGATGAGTAGACAGTGTTTTATCAAGTGTCTGAAAACAGCCCTTAGGGCTCTTTATTTTTTTCATTTTTCATTTTTATTTGTAATAATACAGATAGAATCAAGAAGGGTTGACCCATTTTTTTTTCCTCAGGATGTAGTCCACAGACCAACTGTCCCCAAATCACTGGTGAGCTTGTTAAAAGGTAGATTCTTAGTCCCAGTCCCAGACAAATTGATTGGAATCTGTGTGAGATGGGCCCCAGGAATGGACATTTTATAGATGTTCCCCAAAGATTTATTTGTTCATAAAAAACTCAAGAAGCACTTCCTCAAACTTTCTGCGGCCCCAGAAAAGTTATAAGTGAATTCCTTGGAAATGAAGTATAGAATCGTTCTCTGAAGTCCAGGTGAAATGTCACCTCCTCCAAGAAGCCTTCCCAATTCTCCTGGGATGAACCTGTTCATGTGTGTACTTAGTGTACATCCTTAAGAAGATCTGGTTATATACCTTTTGCTCTAGGAGAGCTCTTGATGGTGGGAACAAGTTTTATTTGGGTTTTTGTCCCCAGTGCTTGGCACAGTACCTGGCACATAAGAGATACAGTGAGTGCTTAAGATGAATAAATAAATGAGTGGAGGGAACCCTAAGGAACACCTCATCCAGTACACTCCTTGTACAAATGAAGAATCGTGGACCTGAGAAGCAAGATGCCTGACTCAAGGCCTCAAGGCTAGTGGTTCAGAGCTAGGACAGTGCCAGACTCACAGACCCAACCTCCCTCCCCCGCCGGCCCGGGGCTCATTCCTCTCACCCAAGGCCAGTTTCTTCCTTTGGGTGGCAGACATAACAATTTCATTTAGAGCTTAAATACAAACAGTTTCCTACCCGTCTCCTAGCCTCAGTGTACGGTATGGAAGGGAAGTCACATCTGATCTAGTTCTTCCTTTGCTATTCCTACTCAGGCCCAAGCTGAGGTCAGGGGCACGATTTTTGCTAGAGGAGCTCTGCGGAGCTCCCTCCACCTGCAGCAGGACTCAGGTTTTCTCCGCTGCTTTCCATCTTCCTTCAGTTCACAGCCGCAAGCACCACCTGATGTGTCTCTATCAGGGCTGCCTCTGAACGAATGTAAACGACTGGTTAGGGGGCCTCCCACTTCACTGTGGCCAGCAAAGGGCTCAGGGTGGGATTTGCATATTGCTAATTACAGTTGATTCTAACTTTGGAGAAAATCATTGATCCATTTATAACTTACAGTAATTTGCAAAGCAATTACCTTCTGGCATCTTCTTACTTGCTAAAAATGTGCTCTTATTTATTTCTTTTTCTTTTTTCTTTTTTTTTTTTTTTGAAACAAAAATTATCTGGGCATTATCCATGAAGGACCAGCCCTCTCTCTGTGCTTGAAAGTGGTAAGTATGTACAAGCCTGGAGGGCTGGAACTAGGACCTAAGAATCTTTAAATCTTATTGGGCAGCCACACATAGTAGGTATGTAATCAGTCTTTGGCTGAAAGAAGAAACTGGAAACATCCTTGTGTAGAATACATAATACAGTTGCAGTGGACATCTGCTGAATTTAAGACCTTCCTAACTTCAACTGCATGAGGTGCAGTGGTGGTGGGTACAGCCTTTGGGAGTAGGCCAGCCAGGTTGGAATCTGGGATCTTCTCTCTGGCCTTTGGACAGATATGTTTTTCTGTACCTGGTGTTTCTCTTTTGTGAAATGAAAAGACTAGCAGTACCTCTTTCCCTCAATTTGATATAAAGATAGAATGAGATGATGTAGGTAGGATGCCTAGCTCCTTCCTGATAAATGTTAAATTAATGTTAATGATTACCTTTTCTTGGCTTTGAGGAGTTGTGTTTTATGATTCAATAGGTGAATTGTTAGTTCCCAGCTGGATACTTCTGAGCCAAAAGAGAGGCTCTCTGATGTGTACTGGGGGTGTTGCCCCAGTTCCCTGTATGCAAGGAGGGTGGTTTGGATAGGGGGATGCACAGCCAGCCTCTGCCAACTTGTCCTAAGCTTTGAGTCATATGCACAGTGGGTAAATGGGCATCCTGGAGAGTGTTTATTTGGGAACTGTGGCTTAGAGGAGAGTCTTGGATTTGGGAATCAGAAGTCCAGGGCTTGAGTCCTGGCTCTGCACTCGCTGTGTGATCTTCGGTAAGTCACTCAACACCTCTGAGCCTCAGAAGGGAGAAAATGGGGATCTTTGCAGCTAGGGCCTGAACTAGGGTTAGGAGAGCCAGTACTCACTTTGGGTACATAATTTAAGCAGAGAGGTACCAAAACCCCAGTAGTCAAGAGAAACAATATTTTAACGTAACATTAATAAAAAAAATCAGAATTAGTGCATCCCGTTCTGCTCATTTAGCCACAGCCCTGAGCGGACAGCAGTGACCCTCACTTGAGCAGCCCCGTCTGGAACTTCTCTGTAGAGAAATGGTTTGCAGAGCATCTCCTGCTAGCAGCTTCAGCATCTCCTGAGAGCTTATTAAAAAGAAAATTCTTGAGACCTGTGCCAGATCAACTGAAGCAGGAGGTGGAGCCCAGAACACTGCTAGAGAGACCCACTTCTTGGGGGTCAGGATCCTTATCTCCAGGTCAGGAGAATATCTCTGTAGCCTTCTGACCCTTTTGATATGTAATAAAAGGGCTAGCAAATGACTCCCCTTTATCCATCTGGCTCCCTGGACACTTCCTTCCCTCCCATCCCCAGTTAGTATGTAGATTTTGAATGAACTGGAAATAGAGCTGTTTCCTTCTAGCTAAGAGCTGCAGTGAGAGATGTAGTGCAAAGGAAATGTCTTTTTCTCCGGGCTTAATGCCTTGTTCAATTGTCTTTAATTTTCTTGTCAGAGCAGACAGGTTAAATATCCTACCTCATTCGCCCACGGCCAGCATTGTCTTCACAGTCCCGGTCGCTAAGTTTGTGCTGTTAAATACATTTTAGCTACTGCTCTTTTGTTTCTTTTCTTTTATAAAGGACCAAGTAAAGAGTAAATATGTTGTTTATCCCTTTTCCATTCAAGTAAATATCTTTCTTTTATTTCTAAAAAGCTCCTTGCTCTAGTGGTTTTGCATCTTTACATTAATCCCATCAACTTTCAATTCATGCATCTTCAAAAAAGGCATTAGAAAATAATCTCTCTGCCTCTTCCATTCTGCCTGAAACCCCAGCTAGTCCAGCTAAAAGCCATTTCTGCATAAAAACTCAATCATCCTTTGGTCACACACATGGCTTAGAGATGTTAGTTGTTAAATTTAATTGGTTAATTTGTATTATGCAGGTTCCATTTCTTTCTTTGTTGACAAGGACAGCTTCATCTACGAGCAGTGCTGCCCAATATATGGAAACACTCTATACCCGTGCTAATACGGCAGCCACTAGCCACAAGGCGAGCACTTGAAATATGGCGTGTGCAACTGAAGAACTGAATTTTAAACTTTGTTTAATTTTAATTAATTTAAGTTTAAATGAGAAAAAGCCATATCGACTACCACTGTGAACAATGCAGGTCTATGAACAAGATCACTCTGATTAGAATGGAATGCCCCTCGACAGCTGCTCTGCAGAACGTCTGGACACCTGGCAAGAGTTTACATGTCTCCATCAGGGGGCTGTGTGGAATGGTTGGCGTCCATCAAGGCGACCCAGAACTGCTCCAGACTCCCTCTGCCACCAAGGACATCGAATGCCCTCAGGTCATTGGCAGGCTCCCAGCTCTCAATAGTCTCTGAGCTTATCTGGCCACTGGGTTCTCAAACATATCTGGAGGGGAGAGTAGGTACCACAGCAGTGGGAGAGCCTTGAATTAGCAGTTCAAATCCCCAGGATCACAAGATAGTTGAGCTCCTTTGTTAGCTGCATGGGGCCTGGGGCTTCCTCCTCTGGAGCGCAGGCCCATTGATAATCTGCATGGAGAGCAATGGACCAAAGGTGCTTTGCCTTCCAGGCCTGAGATGCTGACACAACCAGGGGAGCAGATATCAGGAGACATGGCCCAGCCAGGAAAACAGGTGCCATTGAAGTTTTCCAATGCTGGACATTTAATGCAATGTGATAGAAAAGTTTCAAGCCAAAGGGGATGGTGAGGCAACCCAGAGATTAGCAACAGCAGAAGTAGTTGTCCACTCTAGGCTGGACAGCCAAAGGGAAGATGCGGTGTTTGTTACCAGAGCCCAGGAGTGGAGTTGGGCTTGTTACCTGATGGACACTGGAGCCATGGGGCAGGTGTTACTGACAGGGTCAGAGGCCAAGTAGGGCAGCATCTGTTGCCATTGACACATCCTCAGGTTAAAAAGGAAGGGAAGATAATCTGGCTCCTCCATTCCTCCTGCCCTCCAGTCACCTACTAATGCTTCCCATTAGGTCAACGCAGACAGAAGTAGCCAACATAGGAGGCTTCTCCAAGGTCAGAGCAGGGGAGGGGCAAGGACTGGGCCAGAGACTGTGTGTGTGTGTGTGTGTGTGTGTGTGTGTGTGTGTGTGTGTGTGTGCGTGTGCGTGTGTGTGTGTGTGTGTGTGTGCGCATGTGTGTGTGTTTAAAATGTGAGCCCCTACTGTCTCCCCAGCACACAGTTTCAGAGGTCATGTCCCGTTCCCCCTGCTTCCTGCCTCAGTCTTCCCCTCTCCCAATGACCTCTCCCAGGGTACCAGTTCAGAGCTCACTGAGAGGGGTGTCAGTGCTGTTGATGGACTAGACTTCTTAGACAGGATGCCGTAGAGGAGAGTTAAACATTGGTGATGGTGATAGTTTGAAATGAATTATTTTTTAACTGCAATTTTTTTAAATTTTAAATTAAAAACATTACTGTTTTTAAGTTGAGGGGCATTGAGTACATTCCCATTGTGCGACCAATCTCCAGATTTCTCTGTGTCTTGCAAAACCCATTTCCCTTCCCCCAGAGCCTCTGCACCCCTCCAGCTTCACAATCTACTTTCTGCACCTATGAGTTTGACTAGTCTAGATACCTGTGAACTGAATTATTTTTGAAGTGACTGCATCCTGGAGGTTCTGTGATTCAATCTTAAAAGTCTATGATTTAAAACAAAACCAGAAGAGCATCTGCGTAGAATTGCTGTGGCTGGATTTTTCCCTTCAAAAATAGAAGGAAAGAAGTTCAAAAAGGGCTGCTGCTACCAGGTTAGCTCCTGCCAGGTGGGGTTCTTCACCTGGTGGATGTCTCAAGCCTTCATTCCTGTGGGATCTATTAGATTGCTGCCTTTTCCATTGGCCAAATTTATTGGACAAAAGAATACCAGAGGTACCCAGCAATTCCCCAGAGTTCCAGAGATAATTTTTCTTGACTCATTGTGGAGCAGCAACCAATTTCCCTTTGGATCAATCACCACGGCCAGGAGTCTGACCCTCTTTTCTGCCTTTGAACCTATTGATTCAAAGGTATGAAGAACCTAGGATAGCTCAGCTACTATTCAGTGGACCCGTGACTGAGGTTTAGGACATACAAGTTAACCTATCCCAGGTCGACCTGGTTTGGATGTATGTAAAATGCTTAGTTGTTTTTTCACATGTGTATATATGTGTGTTTTTGTTTGTTTGGGTTTTGTTTTTATAATTTTTATAGCAGCTTTATTTGTAATAGCCAAAAACTCTGTGGTAGGCAGACTTTCTGAGTTAGTCTCCAGATTCTTGGCCCCTATATACAAGCACCTCTCTCCAATTATTCAAACACTAATCTAGGTACAACTGTGAAGTGATTTTACAAATGTTATTAAGGTCTCAAATCAGTTGAGATTAAAGTAGGGAGGTGACCTGGGTGGGCCTGACTTTTTCACACAGCCCTTTAAATCTAGATCTAGGTTTAAGTCTGGAAAAGTCAGAAGTGTAAAGGATAGGAGGGTTCCTGTGTGAGACTTTCTCCACTATCTCCACGTGGCAAGGAATGAGGACAGCTCTAGAAGTTGAAAACAGCTCCTAACTGACAGCCAGCTTGAACATGGGGACTTCAGTCCTACAACCAGAAGGAACTATAGTACTTGGGAGAGGATTTTTTCTCAGAGGCACCAAAAAGGAATGCAGCCTGGCTGACACCTTGAGTTCAGCCTTGTGACACCCTGAGCTCAGAACCTGGGCATGGACTTCTAATTTATGTAACTCAAAACTAACAAATGAATGCTGTTTTCCAGCAGCTAAGATGGTAGTAATTTGTTCTGCATATAATGCTTAGTTTTTGATGAATGTAAAGGCTTTAGCTTAGGACCTGGCATAAACAAGTTCCCATTAAGGAGAAAGGGCAGTTGTCTGTTATTAAATGAATTCATATATCATCGTTACAGAGTAAACAGTTTGGGTATTACTACAATTAATTATGTCATTAATTCAAGGATTGAAAATAAATCTATGAGAGAGTCTCAGGGGGATGACTGACAAGCCCAGGAGACCCAAAGCTTGTTAGTGCCAAAGTTGGGACTAGCTTTTGGTCTCCCAAACTCTAGCCTAATGTTCTAGAAATGTACCACACTCCTTTAAAGATATTTAAGTGTTTCAGAAATTCCTAAAGGGGAGCTTGCTTATCTTGGTTCTACTCCTCAGTGAGAAAGTCACTGCCAGTTGTAACTAGGGAAGGTTCTGGGCAAGTGTCTGCAGGGGTTGTTGAGAAGACATTGGGTGCACCTAGGGAAGTGGCCTGCCTACCTACGGGCTGCAAATGCTACTTATGTTTTTGATTATAGCCTGACAATTGAATGTCCTCCTCTCTTACAAGAGTGGATGGAAGCCCAAATAGGAGTCTGCAAGAGAAATTCTTCAAGGCATCTGTTCTCATCTGCTTTATTCAAGGAGATTCCTACAGTAGAGATGGTCCCTGTTTCTGTGACTGTGTAAGAATGAAATCAGCCCTGGGAGAGGGGTGATGGGTGAGTCATTGCTGAGATCAATGAAACAATGGAACTGGAGCTTCGAGGGATTGCCATGAGATTACTTGGAGTGAAAAGACAAAGATAGGCTCACTCCCTAGACACTGGTCCATTTATACCCCCAACACAGGGTTCTGACACTGGCAGGGCTGCCCACTCAGGGCACCATTAGCGTTTGAAGAGTCCTGCAATGTTCTAGTTGGAAAGGACCTCAGAGATCTCTTAGTCCAGACTTCCCATTGTACAGGTGGGAAACTGAGGCCCATCTGAGGTGGTATAGCCACCGGATGGCAGGGCTGGGACCAGGACTAGTGACTAGTGGCTGATGGAAGGCAGGCCATCTGCTGTGGAGGAGAAGCAGCTATTCTGGAAACTCCAGGCAACCTCTGTCTGTTAGTCTGGACAGAGGATTCTGATATTCTTGTTTGTTTTGACCCACTTACTGGGAATTTGTAATCGTTTGAACATTCAATAGACCTTACTGAAAAACAGGTTTAAATAAGTGACAGGTTGGTAGATAATTAGAACAAAGAGAATGTAATGGCTCAGAGTGGATCAGAGTCAAACTCCTCTGCTTGGATGAAAATAAGACTCTCTCGATTACTAACCCTATGATCTCAAGTAAATCACATAATCTTACTGACCTTCAATTTTATCATCTATAAAATAGGGATTATAATGATTGTAACTACCTACTACTTAGAGTTGTTCTGAGGGTTAAATGGGGTCATGCAACGACACCTGACATATCATGAGTACTTAATACATTAAGTATTATGAGAGACTTATTATTATTTGTGCAGGTTGGCTAATTGTCAGCTTGCAATAATTTGCCTCATTTAACTTACCATAGTCATTTAATATCGTGATGGAAAATATGTGTTACAGTTAAATGCACAATTAGGCAGCATTCACCATCTCCTCTCACCTCCAAAGCTTTCTGAGGTCCCAGGGTGTTTTAAACAATCATCAGGTTTTTATTAAGCACCTATGTATGACATGCTTGGCTCTGTGTTAAGAATCTGTCCACTAAGGAAGACAAGGAAGACTTGCTTCTTGATTTTACAGAACTTGAACTTACTGGGGCATGAAATGGCAGTGTGAGACAGTCTCTGATCTGAAAATGCTCTGTCCTTCCATTAACTTTTATTTTAAAAAATAAAGTGTTAATTTTAGGACAGTTTTAGATTTATGGAAAAATTGCAAAGATAGTAAGAGAGAGATTCCTGAATACCCCACACCCAGTTTTCCCTGTTGTTAACATCTTATGTTATATGGTACATTTGCCCTATACAATGAACTAACGTTCATACATTATTATTGACTCAAGTCCATGTTTTGTTCAGGTTTCCTTAGTTTCTGATAGTGTCCTTTTAGGTTCTTGTTGTGACAGTTTTTTAGACTTTTGTGTTTTTGATGACCTTGACAGTTTTGCGGAGTAGTGTTCAGATGTTTTGTGGAATGTCCTTTAGGGAATAACTAGTAAAAAGATGTCCTTCTTAGGTGGGCTGAGGCTGAGACATAAGTTGAAGTGAAAGATAGTTACACCTTCTGTCTACCCCTGGAGAACTGATCAGTGAGGTCTGAGGAATCAGGGAAAGCTGACTAGAGAATGGGACATAGGTTGGCAGAGTTGAGGCTGTGGAAGGAAGGTCTGGAGGGAGCATCCTGGCATTTCCGCAAAGACAGAACCTATTTTCCTACATGATCTTGGTAACCATGTTCCTGGGAATGTGATGGCATTTAGGTGATTCAACTTATCAGAAGTGTTTGCATCTCTAGGATGGGCAGGAGAGGAGGTTTACTGGCTGGGGCTCCATGAGGGCTGTACCAGGTCTGGCATGACCTGTGGGGTCTGAAAGGGAGCTCAAGAGCACAGGCTGCTGAGTCCCTTCCAGGCAAAGGCATTAATTAGGAGGCTGACAACATTGGCAGAAATGTTTGGGACATGACACTGAATTGTTTTTATATTATTTATTTATACAATATAGCAAGTCCCTCGAGACTTAGGATCTAGCCTGTCTGGAAATAACTGAGCCTGTAGAGGAGAAAATAAGGTAAAGATTCGGGGTAAACTTGAAAGGGCCAAGAGGACAGAAAACTCTCCCTAGGGTAAGGTCATTTATGCCTCCCCACATCTATGCATGTGTCCATCCATCCATCCTCCATCCATCCATCCATCCATCTATCCATCCATCCATCCATCCATCCATCCATCCATCCATCCATCCATCCATCCATCTATACATCCATCCATCTATTATCCCTGTATGTATAGGTGATGGGCAGGTTGCATCATTAGTACACACTGAGCCAGTCCTTACCTGGCCAGTCCAGCAGACCAAGTTTCCTTACCTGTAGATTTCTTCTGCCTCCATGATCAGATGGTGAAACACCCTTGCCTGAGTTCCTACCCTGTACCAGTCCTGTGCCAAATCCCAGAGGAAGTCAACAATAAGTATAAAGACAGCCCCATCCTTAAGAAACTGTTCCTGCAATTGAGGAGATAGCACATCCACTCTGAAAACAGTATGATGCAGTACATGAAAATATTTCATGACATATTTAAAAGTCTGTAGACAGTAAGCAGTACTAGGAGGCCCCAAGAGGTAGAGGTAGAGGAATAGATAGCTCATGTTTCAATGGAAAGGTGAGCTTTGAAAGATTTTGTAAAGTGGAATAAAGGAGACATAGGAAGGGAGAGAAATAATGTTAATTAAGTATCTGCTATGGCTGTTAATATGCCCAGTTTACAGATGAGGAAATGGAAGTACACCAAGAGGATAAATAACATGCCTTGTGCCACAGGGAGCTGGCTTTGAGCCCAGAGACTCTCAGATTCCAAAGTTTCTGCTTTTCCTGCACTCTGCCTCTCTGGCTGAGAGTGGCTGCAAGGGCATTGCCATTATCCCTTGTGCAATCTCTTCTTTTCCAAGCACACTGGAAAGCCCTATGACTATGCACCAGGTGCTCATTACACTATGAATTGAGTTTCCATTTTTGAGTTGTTTTCGATCTGTCCAGTCTCAAACATCCATTGCCTAACATCTGTCCTTTTCCAGCAAAGGAGGAAATGGGGGTGGGATGGGAATATTTGTATATTATTATTTCCATTGGTATCCGAGAATAAGGTCCTTTAAAGTACAACGCTGTTCTTGATTACAGCTGAGTTCCCTGTGGGACTCAGGAAAGCTCTTCTAGAATGTCTGTCACGACACAGGCGCCCTCGTTTCATAGGTGGTAAACTTAAGCTTCGAGAGGTTATTTTTCTGGCTGTTGGCATGAGCCCAGACTTTGTCTTGTCTCATCCTTCCAGGCCAAATCTCTCGTCAACTGGGATCTCTAAGGAGATCCTTGTGGTCCCAGAGTGTTAGGAGAAGCACTGCCAAGTGATGCTTTCCTGGGACCAGAGACTCCTCGAGACCCCATCTGGGCTTTCTCTGGCCACCATGGCAAACCCAGTCTGAGCCCAGAAGGGAGCGAGCATCTCTGCTGTGTGCGTGACTTAAAATAATGAGGCAGTCGTCTCAGCAAGAGGAGACAAATAAATCACTAGGAAGAGTTTTTCACAGGTCAGCAGGTTTGGGATTCAAATACATTAATATGGAAAATTGCTTTTCCTTCTGAGTAGGGAGCTTAGGGGTGGTGGATGGGGGTGCAGCGGTTCTCATTCCTGGTCTGAGCCATGTTGTTCCCTTTCTCAGAGCTTCTCTGTGGGACAAGCAAGGAGTTAAGGGCTCAGTGCCCACAGCCAGGCTTGAGGCCCTGACATCCATCACACACCCAGCTGAGAGACTTCCCAACAGTCCTCACAGCCCACCGGAAGGGACTTCCTCTAACTCATTTCTCAGGGTGGCCTACTGGAATTTCCCCCTTTTCCTCTGCTCCTTCTAGATGTATCCCCATCTCTCTGCCTTTGCTTGGGCAAGTCCATCCTGCCAGCTCACCTCCTCTCAGCTCACTTCCTCCCAGCAGCCCTCCGGGATGTCTCCTCTGTGTCTATGCCTCCTGCCTTTGTCCCTCACTAATGGACAGGGTGCTGCTGAGCTCATTTTAGTAGCTGCTCTGTCCTTCAATTGAGTTAGGCTTGAGAACAGAGAACTTATCTTGATGGCTAAGAGCTTGGGCTCTGGAGTTAGACAGATGTGGTTTATGGTTTTATGACAGTTCTCACTTTCTGCCTTGAGGAGGGATCCAGTGGGCCCAGAGAGAGGGTTTTCGATTCCAGATTTAGATAGCTTTGATTTTAAATCCTGGTTCTGTCACTTTCCACGTTGGGAACTTGAAGATGGCACTTACTCCCTCTAAGTCTCTTTTTCTACTTATATGATGGGGAATAACTACAGTATTTAACTCATCAGGTAATAATGAGAACAAAGTGGAATGACCACACCTGCTTCTGAGTGATGCTGCATTTATCTTCACAATCCCATGTGGTAGGTGCTACCACCGTTTCTGTTTCTTTGGAAGAGGGAACTGAGGCACAGAGAGGACCTGACTCATAACAACAACATTCCGCTGCTTTGCTTTCAGGATGGCTACCTATGCCAATGTTTTAAAGGAAAGGAAATCATAGTTCAGAGAGGCAAAAGCACCCTCCCAAGGACACACAGCTAATAGGGAACAGAGCTGGATTAGGACGTGGTTGCCTGGCTCTAGCCTGCCCTGGTTCTGCTTCAGAATCAGAATGATCTACTCCGGACCTTGAGCCCCCATGGAGATGGAGGGGGGTCACTGGGTTGGCTCTGGGCTGGTCCTCTAGCTGGGCTGCAGGGAGATGCCACTCCTGGTGGCTGCAGACGAAGAGGATGAGATGTAGGGCCAACACTGAGCCCGGGCGTCCTGCCAGAGCTGCCAACACCCAGTTGCATTTTGTAGTCTGTTCCCTTTGCCTGATTTACTACAACTTTAAATAATAATGGGTCAGGGGGAAGGGGGAGTGAGAGAAACAACCTGGCCAAGATTCCGTGTAACAATCTCATCAAACCTGGCATTTTCCCTTTGC
This sequence comes from Macroglossus sobrinus, assembly GCA_004027375.1. Taxonomy (NCBI): domain Eukaryota; kingdom Metazoa; phylum Chordata; class Mammalia; order Chiroptera; family Pteropodidae; genus Macroglossus; species Macroglossus sobrinus. Next base: position 556 of record PVKZ01002712.1, on the reverse strand, counting down.
TGTTTGAGAAGCAATTTCTCCCCCTGATGTAAACTTTTTTTTTTTTTTTTTAATGATTCTGAGCTGAGCGGCATCAGGAGCTGCCGCTTGGTGCTTTTCCTCCAGTTCCCTCTGGTCTTCAAATGGAGGCAGAATGGGGCCTGTAACCATGGCAATTCTCTAATGTTCTTCCATAAACCATAAACATAGGAAGAGTCTTCATTATGGCTTCTTCAAGGAGAAAATAAAGCTTATCCTGACTAGGGCAGGGTAGGGTGGCAGGGAGAGGGAGTGAGACAGAAGAGGAGAGACCTTAGATTTTTTTTTTTTTTGCTATAGAAATTAATTGCCTCAAAATGGCTCTGTCCAGTTGCATGGTTCCAGCCAGGGGGTGCTCCTGAAATAAATGTCGAAGGCTGGAAGGGAGGGAGGCAGAGAGAGAGTGGAGGGGAGAGGGTTCTGGAAATCCTGAGGAATAATGTGAGGTAAGCAGATGGGCCCACATTATGAAAGGTTTCAAGTTCTGCCGACCTGTCTAACAGGCTTCTTGGAAGAGCAAGATGATGAATGAAGGGTC